>BLKR01003011.1:0-165385 GCA_011170035.1 Teleogryllus occipitalis | reverse complement strand
TTCTCCCATCCTCACCGAAATCTCCATCCCCCCCCTCCCCCCCCCCCCGCTTGTCCATGCATCTCTAACAACATAACCCATTTTCCACAATCAAATAACCCTCCCTCCCATCACCCAGACCCGCGATCCCACTCCCTGAATTGGGAAGAGGAGTCGACAACACTGGATGACAAGAAAAATAGGCCTGTATGAAGGCCCCGGCGACAGGCATGAAAAAAAAAAAACATTTCGCGTTCGACGGACGCACTGTACTACTACATAACAGAATAATTGTATCTACATAACACACATAAAATTAAATATGTAAAATAATAACTCTGTATATGATTACTTGATGTGGAGGAACATAGTTCCCATGAGATATGGTGTTTGCTTCACCTGGAGGAACATAGTTCGCATGACAACCCTTGAGATGTGTGCATTTGCAACGCATTTGCCCGGAATTTTAACGGACGTCGGGTGCAGATACATGCGAACTCTACAATATACTCAGATTTAAACGTAGCGTTCCTTTAAGGCCGGCGTGCACAACGCCTGCTTACGCGGGCATTCTGCACTCAATGACCGGAAAGCGACGATGGTGCAAGTAGTGGGGGGTATGCACCCTCGCGGGGAGCAGCGTGCCATTTGCAGTAGAGACGTCGCGGCGCGTAGATTGAACGCCTGGGCGTCTAATGCAATGACCTCTGCTGTGCAATTACTGGCCCACTCACTCGTATTTAAATGGCCCATGTCCCGTATTTCTAGCTACAAGCTTGAAAAATCAAAATACTTCGAATTAATATCTCAGAAACCCCAACAAGAAATCATGATATGAGAAAAAAATATAAACAAAATAATTGCAGGCATTTCAAATACTACCGTAAAGGGCAATTGATAGTGATTTGCCCGTAAGTACCTACCTGGGCACTTCTAAAAGAAATTACAAATAGTAACATCTCATCCCAAATTATTTTTTTCTCCAGTAAAACAATGAACAGTATGTATTATATATTGTTTCAAAAAATATTGTATCACTAGCAAACTACCCGGTGTTGCCCAAGTTTTCTTCATACTCAATCCTTGTGAAAGAGGAAAAAGATCAATTTTATATAAACCACGGGGTTTAAGATTATTATTTTTAATGTAATTGGTTCAAGTCTTAATTAAATACTTGAATTTTATTCAGTAGTCTTGATCGGGGCAACTCTTCATTACAATACTCAATACTTAAATGAAATAATCGTCTGGGAGCCATAAGATGAATTTTCCCAGAATATTATGCCATATCTCAGACGGGAATGAACTTTCACGAAATATACACAACGACAAGTATGAAGCCGACAGAATTTGAAAGAATATATGCCATTGTATGGATCCACATTCTAACTTCTCAATGAGGTAAAAGCATTTGCCCTACATTTTCTAGATACAAGGATGTAGCAATTCAAATGCATATTTGCAGGCCAATTTCGACCCAATTCTTCTGATTTTTAGATATAAAATAAAAACAAATAACTAGAGAAAAGATGCACGTGTAAAAAAAATTTTTTACACATTTAATTACATTTTAATATATTTATGGGTTGAAAGGGAATAAACAGCTATGCTATTATATAGCTACATTATATTTCTTGGAATCATCTTTCTGTGAACAACACAATGTAATACTGCGCTTCTGAACTGGTACGTCACCAGATTGTCAAACTTACCCCCACTTCTAAAAATTGAGTACTTGGAATTGCGAATGGGCAATTGAATTCAGGTGCTTC
This sequence comes from Teleogryllus occipitalis, assembly GCA_011170035.1. Classification (NCBI taxonomy): domain Eukaryota; kingdom Metazoa; phylum Arthropoda; class Insecta; order Orthoptera; family Gryllidae; genus Teleogryllus; species Teleogryllus occipitalis. Next base: position 163,634 of record BLKR01003011.1, on the reverse strand, counting down.
TTCTCAGTAGCTATGCAAAACTCACTTGCAATTTGCCAACACTTAATGCAGACCATTGTCCTACAGCACTTCATTTACCCCAATGAGAAACATAGGTACTCCCCTGTCAAGGCTGCAGGAATCAAAACCTATTCACATCTAGGCAGGCTAAATGGAAATTCTTCCTTGGAATGTGCCGTGATCTAAAATTGCTAATTGTTTTTTTTTAAATAGATTGCTTTCTATTACCAAAATGTTGGACTTGAAGGGGGGATGGGTGGCTTCAACTTCACTTTAAGGCCTAATTTTGTGTTCCCAAATTTGAAAATGCTTATATCAAGCAATTTTAAACAAAGCACAAAGTTATATTTTACATATTTTCTACCTTTCCTATTTTTGAAATAATTAAATACATATTTATGAATCACCGATTGCAAGAACACGCTCATTCCACTAAAACTGAGTTAAAGGCAGAAATACATAATTTGTATGTTTGTAGCTCCATCACCTAATGAACAAACACAATCAAAGTGGACGTTTCCTTCCTAGGTATTTTAAGATGAGCGCAGAAACACTCCAAGTCAAGGACTTCAGTTATTTTTCTTCTCAACTGTTCTCACATCAATAATTGGTTGTACTCTTTAGAAGAAATCAATGCATTTCTAGTATTCGTATTGTAATGAAAACAGACGAAGAAGCTTATGCCAATAGTTATGTGAAGAATAGTGGTACTTTTTTCCAAATATCAAAGAAATAGAACATACTCTCCTATCCAGGACTCAAAGAAGTGTATAGTAAATGAAATAGGAATTTCATTGTGCACATGAGGGTCAGAAATGACATAATATATTTCAATTATTGGTGGCCATCAATTTATAAGACGACTTATAAATGAACTAACTGAGTAAATGAACGACTTGAGTTTCTATTGAGGTGATATATTCGAAGAGCTATCAAGATACCACTAAATATTTAAAAAATGCGTTATAATTTTTGTTACACATCATCAACACCAGGACTTTTGAAAGCAATGTAATTCATTAATGGACTTCAGAACACTACACTTCACGAAACAGTTCTCTTAGAAAATCAACCATCAACTGCAACAATTGCCTAATGAAAAATGTTACAATGATAGGAAAGTGGAGAAAAAAAAATAGAAGGTTTAAAAAAAGTATCTTGAAAGAAACGTAGGAACAATGTACTCTCTTATAAATAAACATAGCTAATTAGCTTTTGTAATTGTAAAATGTGCAAATATAGTGATGGCAAAAATTTTCCTAAGCCCTCAGCGTAAAAAAGATTACAAAACAACGTAGCAGGTTGATATCATACATTAATAATGAATTACCCGAGTACTACTTAATCCTCAGTTCAAATTTTGTCTTGTTTTACCAAACCATGTCATAATTATGTTGTTTTTCTTAGTTTTCCAACTTTGTGCAATGTGACTTAGGTTCTTCTTGCAATAAGCATTTCAAATTGAGACTAATTATATTAATCTCAGGTGTGAAAGAAAGAAAAAGAAAAGAAGAAAGAAAAAGAAAAAAAAGAAAAGAAAAAAAAGTTAGATTTGGGAAATAAATCTATAAAACAATACGCACACACAGTGTAGCCACAATGTAAGTAATTTTTTGTAAAATTCAAGAAGATAGAAAAAAAAACTTGTACGACATGACACGAGGGCAATAAAAAATAAATACTAAATGAAACATGGATTTGTATGGGAAAGGTGGACAGTATGGGAATAAGTATTAATTTAATTTATTCTCATAGGTACAATGTGATATCAAACTAGAAAAGAGACTAGCACATGGTACAGCAGGATTATAAATCAAGTGATAAGTGGCATGATATTCAAGAAAAAAGAACAAGATCTGCACTGTTTAGGTAACAGTGGATGAATACATAAGAAGTATTGTTTGAAAGAGAATGAAGGTCAATGCAATTGATGACACAAGTGACCTAGTGAGGTCATTGAAGTTTAGAATTTTTGAAGTGATATTTTGTTTTTTAATGAGTGTTAGAACTTTTAAGGGAAAAAGAATGTAAAAGCCAAAAGTGCAAGACATTTGGGAACATTTACTTTAGATTTTAATTTGGTAAATCGGTAATGTGCACGAAGGAATGGATGCAGAGGAAGAATGAAGTATTTGAGTGCATGTAAATGGTACTGCGGATAAGGACTTTGCATTCACCAAGGCAAAATTTTGACAAAAGGAAAGTCACCACCTTAAAAAAAAATGTTTACATCTACAAGGCCTAAGATTGATAAAGTTTTATAAGACAGTAAAGTGAATAATGATTGCCACTCATTTCGATGCATAATACAACAATGAACAGATATCAGAATATCTTCCAAGTATGAATGTATGCAGTTATTTTGGAACGAATGTGTTTTTATTGTAAATACTAGATTTTAAGAAGGGGAATTATAGTTCGTATTCTATTGGTTTCAATTTGTTATATCATAACAGAGGAAGTCATGCAAAAAGATTTCATAAATGAATAGCATCATACCATTGTTCCCATGCTGTTTTTTTTTATTGGCAGTTGTGAAATCCATAGATTCTTCCCAACATAGTAATTTCCCTGCTAAGTTCTTGCATGTTTTTCTTGTCCCACAGAAATAGAATGGTCATGAGATTAAATGTGATATGTATACATAGAACCACCCAACACTCAATTGATAGCCAGACATTTCAAGGCGCAAGTATCTGTTTACATACAAGGATTTTATGAAATAATTAAATATGTTACAGGAAGGGAGACCGGTAGTATCGCATTATATACAAATTTTGCTTTTCTCTTACAATAAATTTTGTTCCCTAAAACCTTATCAAATTAGCTCATACCTTTACGAAAGTATAACAAGTTTGAATAATATCAGAGGTGAAGGTTGAATTTGTCCATTCTTTGTGCTGATTTGGTATGTCAAATTAGGAATTGCTTTCAATAACGATAAATTTTCTCACCCAATCATAAAATATAATATAATCATTCATCACATTTCACATTCGGAAAGTAAGATTTGTAAATTAAATTTAAACATTTTTAAATATTAAAAGTAAATTAAAAGTTGTCATTTTTCATGTCATTTAACTTTAAAAAAATTAACAGATTCAACACTTATTTGACACTCAGGCTCATTCTTTGTGATAACACATGCTTTTCTTCATGAACTACACTGATTTGATTTATTTTTATCAAAGAACTGTGACATCTGAAGAGAAGTACCATTTGTGCATATTTTTCTTGAGCTGTTAGCCCGAGTATTAAGAAAAAGTGCACAAGTGGTACAATGAGAAAAAATCAATGCTACTACAGACATAAGAACAAAAAGCATACTTTAATGCCACAGTTAATGTTATAAATGCATATAATAAACATTATTTCAGTACCTACCTCTAATTCTAGAAAGTGGCCAAGGCCTTCCACTTCATCAATGTGAACCCTAGTTTGGTCTATCATATACAAATACCTCACTTTTTTCACAACTCCTTTCACATCTAATGACTGGCATAAAACAGAAAGAAGATTTGAATTTTCTGAAGATTCGTACTTTTCATAGTTACTGAGCTTTGGACCATCTGTATTTGGTCGATCATAGAATATTAACTCAGAACACACTCCCTGTTGCAAAATTAGATTTATTATCATTAGCAAGTAATAATTTATTTTGAGAACATTTAATGGTACAATCGTTTAGTCTTTCATTTTGGCAAAAAAAAAAAAAAAGGTCATAATTCAATAACAATAAATAATCACTCGTACCTCAATTTGTCTTAATTTTAGTCTTCCTTTGGGAACCCGGAAAAAAGTATCAGTTTGTTTAATGATTTCTCCTGGATCATTCGTTAACTCCTTCAGGGCCTCAAGAACTTTATTTTTATCTCTGAGGTGGCTTTTAACTTCGATATTTCGGGCCATTATTCTGAAACAAAACAAAATTCAAATTTTTTGTACATCCTGACATTATTGGAGTTTTAATCACACTAAATATTCGCGTTAAATTATACCGTGAAATATTAATCAAGCAAAGCATTATTAACAGATGACTATGAACTTTCAAACACCACAAATTACTCACCTGTCGCAGCGCACGCCTTGCTTGTCAATGTCAATTCCTAATCAATTCTGTTCTTACTTATGTCAATGGCATGCACACGGAGCGTATACTTGTCTACGATGGCATTACCTATACTAACACTAGAATATTCTCTGGGCCTCATAATCCTACCTTGCCAAAACGCGCCAATTTGGCGCCATCAACATATCACTTGTTTTTATCAGTTTTAATCATGCGCAGATCATGAGTTCACTCATTCGCTGTGCTATTACAAATTGCAGTGTCGCCAACTCAAAAAGCGCTGATTGTAATGTTGGCTACAGTCTTGTCAATATAATTTCATCATGCGGCGAAGTTTATGCGCGCTGATGTTGGTTAGGTTAATTTCGGTCTTTCGAAACAATCATTTTATTTAAAAATGGATGTTGCATCCTAATAAATGTTACATAGAAATAAGTAATGAATGAGTAGTTTTGTGTCAGTGTTCTTTTATTCCTCTAACATAATTTCTTGGAGGTACAGTGTTCTCATTATGCTTATCGTGTGCAAGCCGGTGAAAATATGAAGAAAAGCGTAGTATTTGGTGTTCTTTCGAAATCACCAAAGTTTGGTCATAGAATGATAAATTCATATTGTATCCAGAGCGTGAAAGTTAATAACAGTGCGTTGTCTGCTCGCAATTTGTTACAAATACATAATCAGCGTAAGAATCCCTTTATTTTAGTAAAACAGTTTAAGTATTCTAGCAGTTCTGATCTTGCCCAGCGTAATGACGAAAGTGATAGTGACGTGGAATATGTTAAAGATCTTGATATTGATTCTGTGAGTGAATCTGACATTGAAAATAGGAAATTCCTGTACCCAGACACCCAAGATCCGATCATTCTCAAGCTTTGTGAATGTGCTTCAGTTCAAGCTGTTTTTGATATTGTCTCAGAACATGAAAATGAATTTAACAGTCACCATGCTTGTCAAGCATTATTAGTGTTGTGGGATCTCTACAAAATATATTACAGAATTAATAAAGAAACTCAATTTGAGCCAGATTCTTTAAAGGTCTCTGGTGAAGAACTTGTAAACAAATTTGCTGAAAATGTTGTTTTGCATCCAAATTTTGGAAAAATTGTCTGTTGTTTAAATGTTTCAATGAAAGAGCTTTCACCAACTGCACTTACTTGTAGTTTTTTATACTTAAAAAGATTAGGAATACCGTGTCATAGCTCAGTTATGCAAAAATTATTGGTGCATATTGAAGAACTATTGGAGGTTATGGGAAGTGACTTGTCTTTAGTTGCTTTATCTAGGTTCATTGTTGCAATAAAGACACATAATAAATTTAATTTTTTAACTTCTACACAAAAAGTGTTACCACTCATCCATGAAAAGATTGGTGAGTGGTTATTTTCAAATTTTTATAGGAATGTCGCATGGTATAATTTTAATTCTGTTTTATACTAATTAATGTTTCAGACAGCTGTGAAAGTGAAGTGGATATTGACTTGCTTTCTACAAGTTTACTAAATATCAGTTGGTTTGTTAGTTCCTCAACTTACAATGCATACAAGCATCATGTTGCGAAATTAATTGCAAGTGGTATTTTTTCTTCCTTCAAACCTTCTGTTATTGTTAAAACTGCAGTTCTTTTGAATAGTTCATTATGGAGTAGTGAAGCTAGTGATGTGAGTAAAAAATTATTAACATTGTTGAAAGGAAGAATTTCACAACTTGAAGTACCTGATGTAACACGAGTTCATAAGGTTTGTGTAGAAATTTGTTTTTTCACATTTCTTCAAATTAAATTCAGATTTCAGAATAAGCAATTTTGTTTTAGATTATTGAATCTCTCCGGGAACCAGCAGATTTACATGCAGAACTTTCTGAGTATGCATCTCGTCTCCTTTCAGAAGATGGCTTTAACACTATTGATTCTGAATCGGCAGAGTTACTTACATGTGTAACATCATTCACATGTTCTCCCAATGAAAGGAAGATGTTTGAAAACGTAGTAGAAAATTACTTAAAGAAAAAATTAAATCCTCAAATTTTATCATATCTGTTTAAAATACTTCGCAACATGAAATGTTCTAATGTCGAGCTTTGGAATAAATTTTGGTTTAGTACATTGCAAGTCATGGAAGCAAATCCTGAAGAATATTCAGACACCAATATTTTGAAATATTCGTTGAGGTAGGAATCAAGTCAGTATCATTTTTACTACAAGATTTATGGATAGGATTGCTGTAAAACTTACTTTTATTCTCACCTCATTACTGTCCCTGCTTTCAGATACATGTACTTCAATAACAATTTAGGTGGCACGTATCGTCATTATGAATTTGAGAATCAGTTGACTGAGTGGTACCTCAATCTTTACGAGAAAAGTATAATTGGCTTGATCCCTTCAAAATTTGCTATCATGATTGCATTTCTAGTAGCTTATGGTGAAAAACAGCAGAAGGATTTCCTCGAAAAGCTTCACGATATGATTGAAAGACTTGGTGAAATGTCATCACAGTTAACGGAACTTGACTGTGTAAATATATCTCGAGGAATTCAGATAGCTTCGCAATTGAACCTGAAGAGGAATGAAAAGCCACAAATGTTTGATATGTATGTTAAGTTGAATTCAGTTCTCAATGAATGCATCAGAAGGCACATCAACAAAAATGATAAGAGTGTGTCCACCACAAATTTATTGATGCGATCATATGTTATGAGAAGGGCTCCACATCCAACTGATATTTCACAATGTCTTGTAAATAGGTATGAATTACAATTTTTACTATTTTAATTGATAATTACCTTTTCCTGAAATTTCAGTATTTTTCATTTTCTTTTCCCATTCCAGATATGAAAATATTAATGAACCCATTAATTCAAGAAAGTTACAGGACATAGCACGGAATTTGATGCTATCAAAATGTTTAATACCTAATACAATTGACCATTTAACTGAATATGTTGTACAAAATAAGACAAATGTATTTGGTGAAACAGTAGAATTACTTCTGTTCTTATGTTACGAACTTGGGTATACTCCTGCAAATGTAGACTCATTTTTGACAACCTCTTCTGAAGTAATTTTGAGGTAAATATAGCATTTTCCTCATTCAAGTTATAATTTTAGTTGTCAAAATTTTACTTCACAAAGAGTATTTTCCTTTACCGTAAATAGTAAGACTACTTGTTTCAGTATAATTCCTCATTGTATATAAGCACTTTAGTATTATTCTACTACTAACATCAGCATGAGCAACAAAAAAGAAAATAATTTTGATTGTAACAATGATATTTAATACATAATTACTTTTTGTACTACAGTAGAACCCCACAAATCCGAAATTTTAGGATAATCTGAACAAAATTCGCGATGGAGGAAAAAATAAACAAAATAAATGAAAAGCTTATTTGTAGTGTAAAGAAAGGATTTTATAATTAGTATAGAACTGAACAACTAATTATTGACACAGTGTAGCAGCAACCACTACTGCATGTGATGAGTTATGTAATACTGTACTCTTGTACGCATCATTGCCACTTCATATCGATACACTACATTACCTTTTTCCTCACATCGCACACTAAGTTCAAACCCATCTCGATCGGGTTTTTGTCCAGTTTCCCTAATCCATTGAGCAAATGCTGAGATGGCTCCTTGATTTGCTTCTGGACGTAAATGTAGCTTCACTATGTGCACGTTTTGTTGAGCTTTCCTTTTGCTTGTAGTGGTAGTAGAGCTTAGGGTGAGTTTCTATTTTGTTAGCAATACAGAAAAATCAAATCTGTTTGTTCGTTTACCGTTACAAATAAGTTTTTTATAATTCAGCAACGAAAATATCTAGTTTTTGAAATGCTAATCTCTCGCTTTTTTTAATTTAATTATTATTATTATTATTATTATTATTATTATTATTATTATTAATATTAGTTTTTTATCTTTCAACTATTAATAGTTAAATTGTTGGAAGGGATTCTAAAACTCAAGAAAGCGTGCGCAGATGATTTTCTCCCTCATACGTCACATACAGTTTTTGACTAAATAAATAATTGTTGCACTGTGTCTGGTAATTCTGTTGATGCATTTGTATATGTACAGTTCATTTTTCCAGTTAATCTGAATCTGAACAGATCACACCCCCAATTAGTTTGGAATACCAAGGTTCTACTGTATGAAATTGTAAATGACTAAATATACCTTTATCAAGTATTGTACTTCAGCTTCTAGGCCATCTCAAGATTTCTGTCCAGTTTCCCCTGATTCATTGAGGAAATGCTGAGATGGTTCAAAAAACTGAAAATTGTATATGTATTCTTATATTAGTTATTGATTTCAAAATTATTTGCTTATTGTGTTTTTTGTTATGAAATTGTAGAGAAAGCAATCGTATGTCAGGACTTGCTATGTTACAAGCGAGCCTTACACTGTGTTTCTTTCGTTTCCTCCCTGAAGAATTTGTTCATCTTATATTTACTCTTACATTTCTGGAGAGATTGGATGCGGAAATTGCAGACTGTTATGCTAAGGTAATCATCAGCATGCCATTAATAAATTATCCAATAATAACCTACATGTTCACTTGATTTAATTTTCCATAGGCAGAAGATAGTGTTATTGTGAAGTGAACATTAAACATTATTTCTGTATGCTGATATTACAACACATTGTAGTAATGTTTTAGTTGTTATTCTTGTTATTAAATTTTTCTGTAATATATTAATATGTATTTTGAAATATTTTTTTTAGGCCATCTATCCTAGTCGTGTTCGCAATTATTTAATGCAGTTGAACCGAGCGGTGTGTTTAGATTACCCTGAATTTGATGTGCCATGGTTCCACAAAAAGTATTGTGAAGAGGTGGCAGTTACAGGTAGTTTTAATTCCTTTGGGACAGGTTTATCGTTATTTTATAGAGTATCTTTGTGTATTCTAATGATTCTTCTGTTCATGAGAAGAGGATGCCCCAACCTCTTTGTTTCACAATGAAGTTCGAGAAGTACTTGTGAAAGTTCTGGGAGACAACAAATTTATAAGACAACATAGTTATAGTCCTTATGGCTACAGACTTGGTATACAAATAAAGTTTTTTCTGAAATAAAAGCTTTTATCAATTTTTTTATTCAACTGTAAATGTTGAAAGTTAATGTTTATTTTCAGATTTTGAAATTTTCTTCAATGAAAGCAATATCCCTGTCACCTGGAAACAACGATATGATAAAAATATTTTCAGGTATTGTAAATTCTTGACTAATCTAGATTTATTGATCATGTGGTATAAAAAAACATACTAATAATTTTGATACGCAAATTGTTAGTCAAGTTAGTCCACGTTATTGTCTCAAGAATATTTGCTGTAAAATAAAATTAGAAATAATAAAATCTATAGAACTTCTGTTATATTCAGTATTCATAACAAATAGAAAATAGTTTTATTAATTGAGTTTCTCAAATCGTATAAATTAGAAAATGTATTTTATTATTCTAACAAGGGAAGTAACAGATCCTTCATGTCGAAACACCCCTCGAAATTTTTATGACACACACAATGCACTATCAGGATCCCATATCCAAAATATTAACTGCCAGTTTCCACTGCAAGGCTCCAAAATTGAAGCTAAAATCTTACCTAGCAATGTAGTCTCGCGGCGCCGCTGGACATCCCTACGACTGTCGAGCGGCCGGCCGGCCGAACAGGCAGGCCACTGAGCCAGTGGGCGGGCAGGCGTAAGCCAGGAGCAGGCTCTTGTTGCAACTTAGTGCGGCACGAATAAAAAGCAAAAATGACTGGTTTCCACTGAATGTTTAAAACATAAATGTTTTTGACACCACGCACAACGAATAAAAACTTCATTGTCACATTCTTCACATTGGCATTTCGTAGTTTCAAGGCAATATTTGACGGGCACTACAAATTCAGGAGGACGTTCTGTTATGTACCGTGTAGCAAACCAAGAATATTTTATCATGTTCCGGAAACGAGGAGATGAAAATTGAAAATGAATGAAGGATTGCAATTGAAGAATTGTGTCTCTATCAGAAACTTTGGCGTTTATACTCTTGTGAGAAACAATTTTTTCTGATAAGCGGCGATACATAGCTTTCCACTGTCGGAAGAAGAACTTATCAAGTGGTTGAATTTTTCCTGTGCTTCCGGGACGTATCTGGAGCAATTCAATTGTCTTGCCTAGAGGAATATCTTCAATACAAGTTTTGTCATTGTACGTGGTCCATGAATCTAAAAGCAGAGCAAAATTTTCACTTGCAAATGGGAAGAACGCTTCTTTAAACCACTGTTTTAACTCTTTCTTTCCCATTTTTCCAGATTTTGTAGCTGTAACAATTAGGTTTTCGGCTTGAAACATTCTTTTGGAGACTAAAGGACCGAAAAATCCTTTTGGTTCCTGCAGCACAATAAATAATTTAGGCAATAAAGATCCATCCATACTTATTGTTGGCATTATAGTGTACGAGTGTGATAGAGCACTAACTGATTGAGCAACTGTCTGCGTGTGTTTTTCGCCAACAAACGACAAAGTCCGTTTTGATCGCATTTCGCGTTCAAATCCACTTTGGTCTGTATTGTACACAGAAGACGGTGAGTAATGTGAAAATCTCTTTGGCATTTTCGAGAAATTTCTCTGCGACCACATTCTTTTCGGTTTCGTCGTGAACATGAGTGCGTGATACAAATTTTGTTATCTTCCTGCTCGTAATTTTATGTGCTTTTTTAAATCGATTGATCCAGGTGTGAGAGGCGGAAAAATTCTTATTTTCGCTGCCAGTTCCTTGTGAAATTTCCAGGGTCCACTGTCGCAGATCTTCATCATTCCTTCTCTTGAGTTACGGCCCTAAGCCGCCATCCTGATTGAGGTTTTCCTGGGTTTACTCAATCGCTTAAGGCGTATGCCGGGATGGCCCCTAGTCTTGCATCCCAGAAATAAATGTAAAATCTGCCCTCCTTCTTTAAATTTGTTCACAGTTGAGGCATTCGGGATATAGGAGAATTTCTGGCATTTTTCGAAGGTAATATTATTGATTTACCACGCCCCTCTTGTAAATAGAATCATGGATTTTTTTCCTATAATATTATGTTAGCTTTAGAATCATGAAAATTGACTATGAAAATACATTCACACCTTGTTTAATTAGTTATGCGAAGCACATCACCGTTAGCTACTACGATCATAGCAATTTCGTAAGTAACGTAAAATGTCAGTTATCACTATTTCCGCCCGAATGCCTCAATTGTAATTATGTAAATGTAAATATTTAACTGGTTAGGCGGAAGAGCAGGCCTTACGGCCTGAGCCTCGCCAGAAATAAAGACATTATTATTATTATTATTATTATTATTATTATTATTATTATTATTATTATTATTATTATTATTATTATTATCATTCACATTTTGATTCGTTCTTCTTGCAAGTTCAAAGCGAGACCAAAGTTTCTCATACATAATTTTTTTGTGTTCTCTAGGATTCGACGTCATGTTTTCTACTTGCTTCTTCCACAAATATAGTTGTCGCTCTGACGTCACGCGGCGAAAATTTCTACGAACATGTGATATTGAATATCGTTTTTTACCGCCCTCATTCAACCAGAATTCCACAGCTTTCTTCTTGTAGCTAATGGTAACATCTTCATTTGCATTTTTCACGGGGCTTGGATAATAAATTGAACCGGAGGATTTGCCGGGTGACTGACATTTAGAATCACTAGTTTCCGGCGATTCGCTGTCTGATTCTAATAAACACTTGCCCATATCCTCATCCGTGGTAGAAGTATGCTTATCGCAATCTGTATCACTGTCACTGTCACTATCACTTGATTCACAAACACTTTCTTCACATACATCGAGGGTTGATTCCTCATAACGCTCCACTCCTGTGCAATTATTTTCAATCAATTCAATGATGCATTGACCCATTTCGCGTTCTTTCTCATTTATACTTGCCGTAGGAGATAAACCTTTGTCACGAAAGTAACTCAAGACAAACTCGACTATGTTAACGGGATTTAAAACAACTTGCTCTGCGGCCATTGCGAATGTTCTTTCTTCCGTAACAAGGAAAGACAAACTGGGTGCGTCGCAGCCCTTGTTTATCGCAGGGCCGCTGACGGAGCTGTCCGACTCATCCGTGACCTTCGGGTCCCTCGCCAGCTCGCCCGCAGTAAGGGCTGCCCAAACGGACCGGTAGAGGTCCCAATATTTTCCCTAGTTATTATATGTGTTTTTCAATGTTTTATTTGAAGGCCTTGCAGTGGAAACTGGCAGATAATATTTTGGATATGGGATTTTGATAGGGCATTGAGTGTGTCATAAAAAATTCGAGGGGTGTTTCGACATGAAGGATCTGTTACTTCCCTTGTCAGTTGACGGCTCGTGGTCATACTATTAGGGTGTGCAACGCCTCTCTCCTCTTTCTCCCTTCCTCCCCCTCTCCCCCCTCTCTCTCACACACACACATGCCCATACATACATGCATACATTACAAGCATACACATATATTCATTAACATACATAATGACAATTAGAAACAAGGCATCTTATGAAGTTTGATAACAGGTTGAATAGTTCCTTTTATATCCAATAAGGGTTGACCGCATTTCTTTTCACAACATTAGTATCGACTTCGCTCGGCTAGGACCCCTCCGAAATATTTACTACTTGTGTCGTGTTACAGCATGATTTGGCACTTCCAGAACGTTTTTCAACGGGTATCAAGAAACACATTGATTCGAAACTTTTTTACTCGCACTTTTGCTATGGAGTATTTTCCATAAACTCGCTGTACAAATTTAAGGTTAAAAGTATAAGTTCCCTGATACCCGATACTCAAAAAATCTGGGTAGTTTTCCGTCTACATTGACTGACGAAACACAACGTCTGTGTCGCTTCAGTAAATGCTGTTTCTTTTCAGCAATTTCGTCTGTGACTTTTCCATTGATGTTATTTTAATATTTTCGACGCTATTCATTGTCAGTTACAAACACACTTCACAGAAAAACGAACACTCTTTCTTCGGTTTTTCAAAACGCATTAAAATGTAGCCTCCCACATACGTTTACACAATTACACTCCCTTTAAAATGCGCAAATAACATTCGATTAACACAATACTTATGAATGCAACACTGCACAACAATGGGTTTGCGTTTCGCGCGCTACCGAAGAATTGTTTTGGAAAGGGTGAGAGATCATTTAAGTGGAAAGATATCTGAGACTTTTTTCGATCAATGCCGCACTTACTTCTCTTAAAAACTTGTGCTAGCCGAGTGTTATATCTTCATGACATGTCAAGGCACTTCCGGAGGTCGCACCTGTGCAGTAATAACCGCACGGTCCGGAGTGTGCGCCAACCGCCCATAAGCCACCATATTCCCCCTCTTTCCCCTGCAGCTCCGCGGGAGCCTACGACTCCATCGGCTCGTTCGCATTTGCCGAATGTACTCTACCTGGCTGTCACGAAGGGCATTAGAGGCGGACTGTCAATCGCAGCTTCCGAACGGCGCGTGTTTGGAAATACCATGTTTCGGAAACGCTCTGAGAGGACTTGTATTCCCCTCATGTCAAGAAATGTTTAAGAAACATTGCACCGCAGTTATTTGGGTGTGCACATGCGAACGTGCGAATACCCACGAACCGCCACTGGATATATGTGACAAATGACACCTATCTAAACAACCAGTTGCTCTTTCCAGACCCTAGTAAATTGTAATGTTCCAAATCCGTGCCATTTCCCGCAAAATAGGGAACAAAATATTCACTCTTTGGCGGATAAACAGTCAAATTTTACGAAATCAAGCCTACAACCACGCGTCATTCAAACTCCAAAATGTATTTCCGACTAAAAGAAATACGAAATACAATGCACTGAAACTGCTTCAAAATATGCTGGAGTAAACAAAATTAAATACAATATCAGTGAACCGCCGTGATAATTAAGTACAAAAAAGAATTTAATCTCATCGATTTTTCTGTTTCATTATCATATGGTGTATCCATCAGCTCCCGTTACAAAAAATACTCCAGATTCTATGTTGATTTTCTTGGAGAATGGCAGATCCAGTTTTTCCGAAAAAAATATTTCAAGGAAATTGGGTTTAAATATTACTTCCGAGCTCGAAATTCAAACCGGCCGCCGCGTCACACACGGTGTGGCGTCTGAGGACTGGGCATCGTGACGTTTCTTTGTGTTTTCGGTGAAACTGTCGAGTGAAGCAAACATCGCTTCACGCGCACAAGAGTTCCATAATAGAATTAAGTTTAAGTGAACTATTCATTTAATCTATTAAATCTACTAAAATGCATGTTTACTGTATGTTATACATGGGTATGCTGAACACGAACCCTTATGTAAAGTAACGAAATTCCGGAAATGATCGAATTATTTTTTGCATATTTCAAATGTGAACAAATAGGCGGCTTTAAACCATCGTTCTTGAACGCGCGCCGGGCAGCGAGCCACTCAGGTACACATTTCAGAACGCACGTCGAAAGAGAAGTTCCAGTTACGGAACGCTGCGAGCAAGAGTATGGGCCGCATTTACACGTGAAATTTTGTTTTGTGTAGATCAAGTGACCAGCCAGGCGGTAGTTTGAAATGCTGGAGCTTTAATGTATATCAGTACATGGAACTTAGTACTTACGTTAAAGAGAGATTAATATAATTCGTCGTTAAATTTAATGTTTAAATTAAAATTCACCCAGATTTGATATATAATTACGGAACATATGGAACATAGATACTGTTTAAAAACTTAAAAAATTTTCTTCCACTATTTAAACTAACGTATAATAAATTTAAAATATACTTTTTGAGCTTCGTATTTTATTATGTACTATAATTTTTAATTTTCCACAAAACCATTTACTTTAATATTGTATTTGAACATAAAATATTCCCAGTTGTGCTGCGTTTTTGCAACGTTTGCCAGTTTTCCGGTTTCGTCGGGTTGGCTAAGCCTCTTAGGGAATTCCGAACGCTTCCTGTCCCTTGCAGGCAAGACAAAGGATGACGGGTTTCCCAACCTGCCTGCTACAGGTACTCAAAGTGTTTCGCATTCATTCCTATTCTGAAGCGTTGCAGTCGTGTTCTTACGTGGTAGAGCAATAGTAGTCTTTTCTAAAACGTATGTAAAATAAAAAAAGTCATAACTTTTCTATAAGAAAATGTGTGAAAGGTATAAATGTTATTCCTCACTTCCTGTTCTCCTCACAGCAGTTTCCTAGAGTGGTAGGCGGTTAACATCGTGAGAAGCAGAAGCAACTCAGGAACATTGGATTTGTGAAGGTAAAGTCTGATTATTAATTAGTATTATTTATTTAATACTATTTTCATTATTAACATTATATAATATTATTTTCATGAAATGTGAAATTGGTTAATTTCTATCTATTGATGTATATGTGCTGCAGATTGCAAGTGACTGTTTAAATATAACAATGGACCAAAACAATGAAGACAAAAAACTGAAGTTCAGGAAATCAGTGTTACATGGTAAGTTCAAAGTAAATAACTGTGATCCTGGAAGAAAAATGTTTCAGTATTTTGTAAAGACAATATTGAAGGTGTGAGTATATTATTTGTCAGCTATTACGTTTTTAGATATACGTATTCTGCAAAATTACAATCAACCGGAATTCATACGAAGGTATGTTGGAGTTGTATTATTATTGTGCATTAAATTAAAAATAATGTTTCATTAAATACATTATTACTATAGATAGAACATTTGAGAAAAAATAGTTATATTACAACCTTGAGAATTTTTAATAAACTGGCCATTCGTCTCAGTTTTAAGTAACAGAAAAATTGCATTAAAAAACATTGACAAAATGGATATTGTTAATTAGAGAAAGGATTGTATCCTTACGAACAAAATAGTTTTTCTGATTTAGTAATTTCTAGAATGACAAAAAGGAAAGATAGGTAACTATGTAATTATATTACCATCTAGTAATAATATTACTAATAGTTTTATTTTACATTAAATCAATTTTCTTTCTCATTTTGTTCTTTTATTGCGCCTGTATCTTTCTCCTTTTTGTTCTCAGTGCCAATGTACAACCAAATCCATTGCCTCTGTCAGTTCTTTTTATTGTTATTTAACTGTGTAAAAAGGTAATGCTGAATAAATATTATTTATTAACAATATAATTATTACTTTCAAGGGAAATTATGAAAATAAATCCAACAGAAGGAGACAAAAGGCTATAAAAAGGTGGAAAAAAATTTGATTCTGCATTTCTTAAATTGGCAAAAAATATGGATAAAATATAGTGAAGAGTATATTGTAATAAGTTGTGAATTTTTCATTTCTCAAGTGCTGATAGTTTTGTATTTTTGAATAAAATAAATTTTTGTTTATTAATAAAAATAAAATATTTATTCATTCATCCATATTTCTTTTGTCCTCTAAATTACAATTCATTTCATTATTCCATAGGAAAGATACGAAATTTGTAAATATGTAACATCATTCATAATGTAACGTATTGTAGGACTACAGTTAGCAACCGCCACAAAAGGCGGCGGCAGAGGATTAGACGCCAGGGGCCAGGCAGGATGTGACACGCCGAGGTATTCTGAGAAATCCTAAGAGCTAGGGAAAGGGATGCCCAAAATGCGGGACAGCGCATTTTTGCCGCGTGCCGCGTGACAAATTCTTGGAATCCAGGGAAATGGATGTCCAAAAATGCCTGGCAAAGCGGTCAGTGTGGGCCGTGTGCAAAACCCAGTGACGTTTCAGGTCACGTGGGTGGAAGCTATATAAGAGCGAACGCAGAGCGCGGGGGCGGGGTTTGTTGAGCTGAGAGGGAACCCTCGTGCGAACGCACAAAAACTTGCGCCCAGGGCGGTGCGGAGCCGAGCTAGGCTCGTGCGGCAGACCATGTGTTGGGACGCCGTTGTGGACTATATCCACTGGTGACAGAGGTCGCCGGAGCTGTCTGCTGTGTGCGGGAGGCTCGCTGAGGAGTGGCGCGGGCCACGAGTCAGTTATTCATTTTTAAGGATCGCTCCTGCGATCAGGGAAGTAAAGATCTACCAGAGCTGAGTAACTTAAATTATTACTGTACATATTGTGAATAAACCTGTACATATTTATCATTGAAGCTCGTGTCTGTGATTATTGTGTATTCCCACGACGTCACAATAACAACATCTGTACTAGTTGCCACGTCATTTTAGGAGTAGAAGAATTTGCACTTGAAGGAGAAGTAGAAAGCACATTGTCAGAAATTTCTGCATTTCTTCTATAAACGTACATGAAAGTAATTATCGTGTACGTAAATTAAATGTAATGTACCCGTACAGTAACTTTCAAGTACGTGTAAATTAAATTTAATGTACATGTGTAAATTCAATTTAATGTTCATGTGTAAATTAAATTTAATGTACACTACATTAAATTTAATGTACGCACATGATAATTACTTTCATGTACTTTTACATTAAAAGTAATGCAGAAATTTCTGAGTGTATCAGATCCAGAGCACGTCAATTACGTAAGCAAGCAAACACAGCACAGCTGCAGCTACAGCAGCAAGCAGAGCACAGCTGCACCCTTACTCATATGGACTTTGACTCGCCACAGCTTCAGCCACTCCTGGATCTGTTATAAATCCTTATTTAAATATTTATGGAGAAGTTAAATGTTTTTCGACATTACTATTACAGCCATATCATCGGCGTACAAGACGAGTTCCGTTTGTGGGTGCGAGGGGATGCCACGTACATAGGGGGTGCAGAGCCTAGGAGCAATCACGCTCCCTTGTTGCACTCCGGCCCGAATGATTTCTGCGAGTGAATTTAGCATTCAAAAGCGTTACTAAGTCAGCCCATTCCGTAGTGAGCCTCCGGGGCTCACTACGGAATGGGCTGACTTTGCCGAGTTCTGCCTCACGTCCACTTTCTTCCAGTACCGTGGGCCAGGTTGAAGGGGCGGCCATGGGTTCCCCTCTCTCGCCTTTGAATGGAAGCCTTTGGAACGGAAGCCCTGGAGAATGCCCCGCTAAAACCTACACTTTGGCTCCGGTACGTGAACGACACGCTTGTAGTGTGGCCCCACGGTTCTCACACCCTAGCTGACTTCCTTCAGCACCTCAACAACACACACCGCAATATTAAGTTTACAATGGAGATGGAAAATGAGGGAAAACTGCCTTTCCTCGACCTGCTGGTGAGCCGTAAAGATAATGGAAGACTAGGACACAGTGTTTACCGGAAACCAACTCACACCAACCGCTACCTGCACGCCGGTTCTCACCATCACCCGGCAACGAAACGAGGGGTTCTGAAAACTCTGGCCATCAGAGCTATGAGAGTATGTGATAAGGAATCATTAGACTCTGAAATAGAGCTCTTAAAAACCACATTTCGAGCTAATGGTTACAGTGCCAACGCCGCCAACCAAGCTGTACGGCAGGCACCGACCACCTCTAGCACTGCTGTCATCACCACATCCAATGATGATGATTCCAACCGCAGGACGGCCATTCTACCGTATATACGAGATGTCACTGGTAAAATTGGCAAGCTCCTGAGCCGCTTCGACATCAAGACAGCCTACAAAGCTCATATGAAACTCGGACAATAGCTCGTACGTGTGAAAGATCGCATACCGCCTCTCATGTCATCAGGGGTATACGAGATCCCATGCAGCTGCAGCCGCAGTTACATTGGCGAGACGGGACGGACCATAGAGGAACGCCTCCGGGAGCACATTCGCCATTAGAAATACAATACGGATAAATCGGCCGTAGCCCTCCACGCATGGAAAACTGGCCACGCCATTTTATTTGATGACACCCGCCTCCTAACCAGAGAAGACCGATCATTAAACATCCTCAAAATCTCAATGCTGATCAAGGCCTACGTCTCCATGATGCCTGGAAGCATCTATTTTACCAGGAAGCCCGACCGAGACCCGACACGGGACCCGCTGTTCCACACTGTCCGATCACGCGCGGTGTGCGTTCGTCCACCCCGCCCGGGGAGCCTGCTCCCTGATTGGCCGTTGCACTCTCTCCACAATGGCTGATCATCCGACCAATCAGCAGTCAGGAGAGAAACCGCATAAAAACCCCGTGCGCAGTCCATCTTCGCGCAATACTACACCCTGATGAAGGTCGCAGAATGGCGACAGAAACGTCGGCACCTGTGCCCTGGACGCGGCGTCCCCCGGATAACCAAGTAAGTTCCAATTCCGGCCGCGGAAGCCTACGCTCTCACACTATGCCTTGTGCGGCAGCTTCGTCAGGACGTCGTTAAAGATGCCGTCGAGGAATAGCAGTGACAAACACATTCAGTAAGGTATATGAAAGAATGTTAAGAGAATTAATAGTAGACGAGTACGAAGAAGAAGAACAAAGTGGATTTAGGGCGGGTCGATCGTGTATAGATAACGTATTTTGTCTGCCGCAGGTGATGCAAAAGAAATGGCAAACAGGGAGAGAACTTCATATGATATTCCTTGATATAGCAATGGCTTATGATTGTGTGCCAATCATAAAGTTATGGGAAGTTATGAATAATAGTAATGTATATAAAATCTTAATAAATGCGGTGAAGGAACTGTATATAGATCAAAAGAAAATATTCAAAATATATTCATATTTTTGTACCATTTTTTTATTTTTAGAATACCTTCCACTTGCCACATTTTAATAACCTTGCGGGCAATTATTGCAAGACAATTATCACATAATTCGATAACTATTGTGCAAGAAGTGATCAGTTGATTTGGTGAGATACGTAATGTGTGGGCTATAATTCAGGTCGCTTTTTAACAACTTGATCATAAAGTGACCTCTGTATTTGTTTTAACTGTAGGAGAAACTTGTTCGTACCTTACACACCGATCTCAGAGAGTGGAAATACCTTTCTGGAATGATGGAGCATTATGTACACACCTTTCCGAATCTTTGCCAATTGTACGTGGAATTCCTCAACGAACGATTTTAGGTCCTATTCTCTTCTTACTATAAGTAAACGATATGCCCTCGACGATTCGAAATGGAAGAACAGTTCTCTTTGCGGATGATACGAACATTCTTTGCAATAAAGAAACGGTAAATAGTACAATATCGAATGTTTCAAATTGGCTCTGAAATAACGAATTAATAGTAAATGAAAAGAAAACGGGTTTAATGCAGTTTTCCATTTCAAATGAACAATTGTGTGCTCCATTGAAAACGAACAGTGTACCGTTGACTGATGTTAAGGAAACAAAATTGTAAGTCTCCCAATTCAGTCAAACCTTAAATGGAAAGTCCATTTAAATGAATTGAACACAAAATTAAGTTCATTATACTACGCGTTCAAAATGCACATATAATACTTGTACATTATTTTACAACACTTTTCCAGATGACATTAAACGACTAAATTCGATTGAAAAGTTTAAATTCCAAGTCCAATCGTTTCTCCTGTATACAAGTAGAGACTATACTGAGCATCACAAGGAAAGTAACATTAATTTTAACAATGATATTTAATGCATTATTTACCATTTGGACTGTATTTATGTAAACAACCTGTAACAAGTATTGTGCCGCAGCCTCCGGGTCAATGACCCCCATCTCGATGAGGTTTTTCATCGTTTCTCTGATCCATTGAGCAAATGCTGATGCTCATGCCTTGTTTTGCTTCTGGACAGAAATAAACTTCATTATCTGTGCACGACTTCTAGAATTCAGTGGGAAATATAGTCATTCAAATTATCGTTTCCATGTTGTCGCGGCAGGAAGTATTATTCCTTGACGATGGACATGATGGATAAGAGCCCACAATTTATTGCTGATTTTTCCTGGAAAATTGATTTTATTACATCGGAGCGTTTTTTTTTTAATTCAAAATTCAAGTAGTATATGGCACAGAATTCACTTCTCCCCATAGCACGTCATACACATTTTTAACTGTTTTTTACGTAAAATAAATAAAAAATAACTGTACGAAGAACACGTAAGGGCGACACGAACACACACGAACATCGGCGACAGAGGCGGGATTCGTACCCGCAACCTTTCGAGCCGAAGAAGCTTCGACCCTTCAGACTATACGACTTAGCGAGACCGGCAACATTTGGGCTTATCTTTAACTCAAATAAAGTATTGAAATTTCAAGAGGCTTATAGAGTACATGAAGCTGAGTTTGCTCAACGCCTTCAGGCAAATCATAGAAATGACAACTGATTTACCGTGAGATGTGTCCAAAGTTTTGATTATTGGCTTGGGAAATCTCCATTCGTATGCAGATTAAATATCTGAGAAGTGTTAGTTTAACGTTTAGATGTTTGAACTGCGATTTACATAAGTGGTAGTCATGTGACCACTTTAGATTTTAAATAACCTTGAAACTTTTCTCGCTTTAAAGCAGAAATCCACTTTTCTCGTGTTTTCCCCAAGGGTGCTATGCTTTTTTTTATTTCCAATTTCTGAGAACAGCGGGGAATCTAAAAAAATACTCCGTTCCTAATCCCTTTTTCTCTGCTTTTTCCCCAGTCCCATCCGCACACAACTTGGTTATAGTGAAAATGAGACTTTATTTTAGAGAAAAAACAACATCTCACTTCGAGAGGATGACCTTACATAAAACAAAAATATTTTCGAATCATTGTAGGAAGAGGAAAATCTTCAACGAACAAAGATCTTAAACATATTTTTTTAAAATGGTCACATTCTTTCTAAGGTCCGTTACCCTTTACGTTTTCCCAGCGACAGCCGGTTACCAGATATTTACGTCCCACCGTTTACGTTCCGATGGAGCACATATTCGACCAAATCTAGACACCAGTGGCGGCTGGTGCCCCAACAAGTCGGAGGTTGCAGCTCTATTGAATGACGGAAATGTATTTTACAAAGTTTATACACTAACATCTAATAAAATGTAAGCAATTCATGTAAATTAATTAAAACTAGTTTAATAAAATTCTATTGGAGGGGATAGCGGCATGCGAGCAGTGGGCTATTTGAGGGGCACTCTGTAATTGCTGTTTGCTTCACTGCATACCAAGATAGCTTCGAAGGACCAGTATGTTTGTGAGCGAACATACACGCTGTGAATTTCTGAAATACATACACGATACTCTGAAGGGATTATTATCATTTACGGAGATCCAGAAGGCACAAATTGATTTAAGATATATAATTGTACTGAATAGCGTATTATATAATTGAATTAACTAGCTACGATTCAGATCCTTTGTAAAGGTAATTGGTCGTAGAGATTGAAAATCACCGTAGGTGTTGTTGGGATGGAAATTATTAATCCAGCATGGCCAAATATACGTTAAAATATACTGACAATTTGCCTGAATAAATGGCAATTCGTATGGCATTACCGAAGAGAAATTACTGTAATATGCATTAATACATAGACACAAACGGCATTGAATATTTGCCCTGGTGAAAGAGAAAGAACAATATTAATGTCATTATAACAGTGGAGCCTACTCGCATGATAAAACACACGCATTGAAAAACCTCGCGATGACGGCAGGCATCGGGGCAGAACTTCTGGTTTACCCTGGAGACTGGGACATGGCCGGGAGAGCACGAACTGCACGAGGTAATGGTGGCACCTCGAGCATTCCCTGTATAGTGGAGAGCTACTACTTGATTTGTTACAAACAACATGGAGAGCAATGCAGTAGTCATCGTAGTATGTGACATGAGTGTTGCTAATAATTAGCATTTTATATCACTATGTGCGTTAGGATGTGTGCAATGCACTCGTGCTGGGATCGAATGATGCAAATTGCATGATTGCAGAATAAACAGTATTCGGCACAAGTTCCATTGTTCATAACAAATGAGTTTCCAATTCTATTGTTCATTGGCACAAATTCCATGGCACGTGTTCCGTTGTTCAAACAACAGCCTCGAGGCATTGCGTATCACGTGGAAGGGCAATTCTAAGACATTTTGCCCCTTGTTGTAAATGCATACTGCACTACACGCAAGTTAAACAATATTTCACACGCAGATTATGAATTATTGCATAGAGCTGACGTACACTGTTTGTCCAATCATTGCAACATATGGTGCTTCACACGAAAGAATGGTCATAATACAGTCATTTTGAAAGTAATTGACAGTGACTTTGCGGTGTATGCATGTCACACTCTACACATGTTAAAGAAATACCTTACAAAGGCACATTATTAGCTATTGCGGTAAATTGGCATGATTTGTGAACTGAATGAGAATGCAACAGACACACATCCGGCCGAAAAGAGAGTGATCATACAACTGACTAGTCAGTCTTCGTTACAGCGGTGAGGTTGGGCGGGCAAGATTCGCGACAGTTGGTGGGTTCAGCGAATGGCGATTGACTTTATTTGGTTTTTGAAAGCTTTGAGTTATATTAAATTGTAACTTAAACAAGATATGTATGAGCATGCAGCAAATTAAAAACTAAGAATTTTGGTAAGACTTGCAAAGTTAATCTAATGAATTTATTATACTGCGCAACGTTACTGAGAACCGTCGAGATGCAGTTGTGCTGAATACGTGGGCTGCAGTTCTGAGAATGTGTGCGCGACGCTGAGGCGAGAGAGCGTTGCATCATTACGTTATCTGTGGCTGCGTCTTACTAAGAATGATTTAACATAGAAAACAATACAATTGACATTATGATTTACAAGACTTAATTGCTGTCGTATGATAAGGCGTGCATATTGAGGTATAAAATAATATATTTATAGAATAATAAATGTTTAAAAGCTTGTTTCAACACAAACACACACACACACACACACACACACACATATATATATATATATATATATATATATATATATATATATATATATAAAATTGAAACATTTCTTGCATAACATGGGAGTTTATTTATTATGGGATTTTATTACATGGGACTTTTTTTGTTTTTTTTTCTCCCTTTCAAAATTCAAAATTTAAGTAGTATATGACTTAGTGTAGGGATCACAGAATTTTGAAAATGTGCACACAATTCACTTTTCCCCATAGCACGTCATACGCAGTTTTTAACTGTTTTTTACTAAATAAATAAATAAATAAATAAAATAATTTGAAGCCGTGTCAGGTGTGCGTGTCGTGTCCGTTTGCGTGTCCGCTGCCGTGTCCGTGTCAGGTGAATACACATCCCACGCACGTGGTTCTGGCTTTGATTTCCGTTGAGCACTCAAATCTGTATCAGTTATGCATTGAGTCCATTGACGGGTACAGAATTGACACAAAACAAACTGGCGCTGAGCAGTACACTTTCTCGCATTATTCCTAAATTTGCTATTTTCGAAAATTCTTAGAAATCAACGAAAATGAGACCCACGACATTTTTAAGTATGTTTTCTTCTATGTGTGAAAAATTTTAAACAACAAATTTGGAGCGATTTTTGAAAAAAACTTACACTTTTTAATTGCCTACATTTCGCGCCCTACATTACACGAAAACTAATATTTTCGAAAAATTGAAGTTGAACATATTGAAAGATCCATCTTTAAGGAGCAGATTTCATTGAGAAAAAAATGTCTATCTTCAATATTATGGTTGAGGAAGACGCCTAAAGTAATTGCACTTTTGCAATTTTCAAGAAAGCTGGGATTTCAACGAATATGAGACCTGCACCATTTTCTTAAGCCTCCTTTACGCTATCCGAAGGTAACGTTTGATAAAAAAAATGTGGTGCCATTTTGGAGAAAATTATGAAAATGTTTTTTAGGTTTGATGCAAAATACCCTCAAAAATCAAAATATCCGTTTGAAACTCCCAGAGCCTCGAGTTCATTCTGATCGATTGAGGAATATCAATTTTGAAGAAAATCGGCTGAACGGTTTAGGCACTAACTTCGATCACAGACGGACAGAAGTTTTGCCGTCAATCAATTTTTTGGTATCAAGGACCCACAATACATGGATTCTGTCAACACCATGTGTTAGAAGAATTTTTTTTTCATTTCGCAACACTATTTATTAACTTTTTCGTTACCAGGGCCCGGCAATAAGTTTTTGCAAAGATTGCTTTTCTGACAACACACGACAGTGCATGCAGATACTGAGGCGTTATGGAGAAAAACACAGACATTTCCAAGTATGTACAAGTTTATTTACACGTATTTACAATAACCAACTTCTGCTCCGAAACTACACACTTGTGAGTATTTCCCTGTGGATACCCCACATTGCTAGTGAGGCCCCGCCTCTGACGCTACTCCCGCGCCACTACCGTGACCTCGTCACCCGTGCAATAGGCACGCCACGCTCCAGCCTGGGCGTAAAGTTTTGCGCATCGGGCGAGGTTTCCAGAATAAAACCCACCGTCTGAGCTCGTTGGCTCGATTTTATACCAGAGTGCAGCCGTCACGTCAATCAATTTTTTGTAGGAGGGAGGCCTAGGTGTAAGAGGGAGGCTCGTGTCTACCACGTGACATTCCCGGTCAAGCTGGCGTCCCCTTTGTCTAAAGGTATACCAACGCCGGGCGCCCAGCTATTCATGCCCGCGGGTATGCGATACTTCTGTTCCTCCTCCCACCTACGGCCGCCAACGTGACGCTACAATACAGAGAAAATGTCTGATGAACGTTTGAAAGGATAGAAGCTGCGAACAGTTCTCGATAAAATGCATCTATATGCATTGCAATGAAAAAACAAAGCAGACAAAGTTGCAACACAGAAATTGCGCTCGTTTGAAACAGGCGATTTGGTCTATTTACGGAATTACAATCCGATGGGTTCAAAATGGTTGCACGGCAAGCTTCATGGCTGCACGGGACCAGTCTCTTATACCATCCGGAACCCAATGGAAACATAATCAAACATGTTGATCAACTGAGAAGAATTGAGGATACTGAAGAAGATCAGAATAAACAGATCATAGATAAACAACAAACCCAAATTAATCCGCAAAGCTTTCCTGTCCCAGTTCAAATCATTAAGCCCCCTGTCCCGGAATCACAGACAACGCCATCCTTTTTCCGTAGTCAAGATCGAAATGTAGCGAGCGCCGTTTACGAGGATCTAGAACTTCGAGCTGAAATTGCAAAGTCGCAAGCCTTTCACCACTGAGGTCCGGGTTCGATTCCCGTCGAATCTCATGTAAAATTTGTTCCAACAAAACGAGTTCGGCTGCTTCACAAGGGCTAGTCCAACCCCTATGAAGTGTCCTAAACCCTACCCCTATCCTTATTCCTTCCTAATTCTGGCCGCTGGGTAGTGACGCAGGAGCGCGCGGTAGGAGGCGCGTACGCGGAGATGCTACCTCGTGACAACCGACTGCGGAGGCGGTCCTCTTGACAACCGACTGCGACGAGACGCGACAGACAATATTAACGGAGGATTACTCCAAAAAACAAGCGCTGTAATGGGAGGATTACTCCAAGAAGCGCAAAGCGCTCAACGCCCCCCAAGGGGCGTGGAGACGCGTTGCGTCAAAATAGACGCAACAAATTAAAAAAAAAGAACTACGAACCTGCGGGACGTGGACAGCCCGAGAAGAGCTGAACGAACGTCTCGAGTGGATCCGCCAGGCGCACCCAACAGTCATTCGCGACCCTATCGATTGTTTGTGAGACCGTCGCGTTACAGAGATTATATTTCATACTAAGAGGGAAGAGATGTGTATTAAACTGGCTTTCGAGTAATTATGTATGTTCAGTAAATGTGGTCAGCCTTTGGTAAAGTCTTCTGACTGTGTTCAGATCGAGATATATACATTCTTTGGCGGCTAGTAGCTGTTACCGCGCAAGTATAAGCAGTGCAATGTTTTGTAAATATGCTAAATAAACACGTAAAATGCAAATCTTAAACTTGTATTTAGTTAAATACCTAAAAATCAGTGGCGAATCCTGAGCATTATTTCAAGTATACCGCACTTAATGGAAGCTACCTCTACCGTTGTCTTTTATTTTGAGCTTTTCTGAAAACCCAGTACTATGAAATTCCGTCCTTAATAATTGTTCTATGTAAGACAATTACACAAATCACTATATTCTTGATCATTAATACACTCCATTTTCACAAAAACTTCAGAAAAGCGAAACTTACGAACGACCAGAAAAGGGCTGTTCACCGTAATATTTTGCGGTGCCTACCGACCGTCCAGACACGCATTCTCCCCTCTCCCCGCCTATTGAAACATGAGAAATCCTAGGTTATCGCGGCGGGCATGCGGTGCCTTCGCCTGCGCTATCGACTTCTCTGGACAGCATTAAGGACTGTTTGAAACTTTTCAGTCTAACGCACTTAATCGCGCTTACGGACACTGACTGTCTCTCAGTAGCGAAGCAGTTATTTTTCCGCATCTGCTTTCAATCTTTCAAAATCTCGATAAATTTTCAGAGGATTACCAAACTTGTGAAATTTTCTTATACAAAATCTTCTTCGAATTACTAGGTATACGCGGTGAATCGGAGAATTCGCCACTGCTAACAATCAGGTTTTAAATACAAATCGACACTAATGTGTTTTATCCATATGCTCACGACTTCTAGCCGCCTGCTGCTTGCCACCCGGAGGCGACGGTGCTGCCCTCCACTCTACTAAAAGTGACGTGTTCTGGAGATCTGTATTATGCTGTTTACCGCGGTGTGTTTGGAGAAAAACTTTCTGTCTTTCTTGGCCTAATTTGCCCCAGTTCACTATCGGACACAACTTGGTTATCGTGAAAATACGACTTTATTTTAGAGAAAAAAGAACATCTCACAATCTCGTTGTGTACCTAAACAGAACCTGTGCACGAAGTGTACCTAAACAGAACACAAACGTTTTTAAACCATTGTAGGCAGAGGAAAACCCACAACGGAGAATGATCATGACGTTTAAAAAAATCGACACAAGTCATGTTTTATCCATAAGCTCACAGCTTCTAGCAGCCTGTCGCTAGCCACCCAAAGGCGATGGTTTGGCTCTCAGGAGCTGTAAAAGCCACGTGTTCTAGACATCTTCATTGACTGAACTTCTGTTCTTTCAATAACACGCGAAATTCATAAAATTAATGTACAGCTAGTGTAGACGAAGGCAGAAAATTTGTATTCACTTGTGACGCCGCTCAGCACTAGGCGATTGACCCCCACCCACTGGTTGTGCAACTGAACGACCTCTTGAGCCCTGTGTTGAAGCATACAGCCAAAGAGTAAGCGCAGTAATAAAGCCAAGAACGAGAAATGGCGCAGGACAGCATCAGACGCCGGAGAGAGTACTCGTTGGGCGCTCTTTGGTTCAAAATGATTTCATATACATGGATATTGCTGCAATATCTTGAATATTGAATTCGTTAAAACGAAAATATATATTACAATCATGTTGTAAAATAACTTCCGATTATCTGGGGGTTGTGCAGCCTAAGAATGAACACCACTAACACCAACTCACGTAATGCCTTTCGCTGCAGGTGTTGTGCTACTAGCAGTGATTGCAGGATATTACAAATGCTTCCAGTACAGGATGCAAAAGTATTGAGTTCGCAGGGAAACTAAGTTCCCTGGAGGAGCGTGGTGGTAAGCGAGGTTTTAAGTATAGAGACCAAGACCGATGAAGTATGAAAATAAGTTTAATGAAAAAGTAAATCTGCAGAGCAGCGTGAAGTTAATACAGCAAAGTATCTGGGATGTCTCGCCGTTGTCAACGCTATTGGATCCTTAGAAAACAGAAAAATTATAAGGCCATTACGCCATCCCCGCCTGAACTGTACATATCTTGGACGCAATAAACAGACATTACCGTCCGAGCACTTTTTCCCTTTCGAAATCACTCTCTCATAAGTTCCTCTACATTCCCGCTTCCACATCTGTTTCACCCTTAGCGTTGACAACGGTTTTGGAAGCTCTCTCATAAACTTTCTTAAGATAAAGATACCTCGCATAGAGCATGCTCGAGACGCGAGCCTAATTTAGGTAACTTTGAAAAGCGATATTTCCCTTGCTTACATGTTTGAGAAAAATATCCATTGCTTCTCTTGCGCAATACTTCATACACTATTGTACGTATGTGCATTTTCCATTACACACACTTGCGGGTTCCTCAGATTTGGGGTCAGCAGAACCAAATACTATAGAGACTTTATGAAGTCTCTATAGTATTTGGCAGAACGCGACGCTCTCCGCGATTCCAACTACCTCCTACATAATTGAGAGTCAAGCAATGCCGGCTCGTGGGTATTCGCACGTTCGCATGTGCACACCCAAATAACTGCGGTGCAATGTTTCTTAAACATTTCTTGACATGAGGGGAATACAAGTCCTCCCAGAGCGTTTCCAAAACATGGTATTTACAAACACGCGCCGTTCGGAAGCTGCGATTGACAGTCCGCCGCCAATGCCCTTCGTGACAGCCAGGTAGAGCACACTCGGCAAATGCGAACGAGCCGACGGAGTCGTTGGCTCGCGCGGGGCTGCAGGGGAAAGAGGGGGAATATGGTGGCTTATGGGCGTATTGAGCACACTCCGGACCGTGCGGATATTAGTGCGCAGGCGCGACCTCTGGAAGTACCTTGACATGTCATGAAGATATAACACTCGGCTAGCACGAGTTTTTAAGAGAAGTAAGTGCGGCATTGATCGAAAAAGTCTGAGATATCTTTCCACTTAAATGAGCTCTCACTCCTTCCAAAGCAATTCTTCGGTAGCGCGCGAAACGCAAACGCATTGCTGTGCAGTATTGCATTCATAAGTATTGTGTTAATCGAATGTTATTTGCGCATTTCAAAGGGAGTTGCAATTACAAATCCATTCGTAAGCATGTGAAAACCAAAATGTATTGTGTAAACGTATGTAGGAGGCTACTTTTTAATGCGTTTTGAAAAACCGAAATTAGAGTGTTCGTTTTTCTGTGAAGTGTGTTTGTACAACTGACAATGAATAGCGTCGAAAATACTAAAATAACATCAAGTGGTGAAATAACATCAGTGGAAAAGTCACAGACAAAATTGCTGAAAAGAAACAGCATTTACTGAAGCACACAGACTTTGTATTTCGTCAGTCAGTGTGGACGGCAAACTATCCAAATTTTTTGAGTATTGGGTACTTGTACTTTTAACCATAAATTTGTACAGCGAGTTTATGGAAAATACTCCATAGCAAAAGTGCGAGTAAAAAAAGTTTCGAATCAATGTGTTTCTTGACACCCTTTGAAAAACGTTCTGGAAGTGCCGAATCATGCGGTAACACGACACAAGTAATTTCGGAGGGGTCCTTGCCGAGCAAAGTCGAAACGAATATTGTGCAAAGAAATGCGGTCAACCCTCGTTGGTGATAAAAGGAACTATTCAACATGTTATCAAACTTCATAAGATGCCTTGTTTCTAATTGTCATTATGTATGTTAATGAATATATGTGTTTGCTTGTAATGTATGCTTGTATGTATGGGCATGTGTGTGTGTGTGAGAGAGAGAGAGAGAGTGTGTGTGTGTGAGTGAGAGAGAGAGGGAGGGAGAGATAGAGAGGGAGAGAGAGGGAGGGAGAGAGGGGGAAAGGGCGGGAGGAAGGGAGAGAGAGGCGTTGCACAACCTAATAGTATGACCTTGAGCCGCCACTGGAGTCAAGGGACAAACAACCATACCCAAAGTTGGACTCGAACCCGTGCCTTGTCGGACCGGAGCGTAAGTCGATACACGCTCTTACGCCGCAACAGACTACACCGAGAGATGCGTTGCTAGAAATGTGGGACGAGAAATGTGGAAAGAAGCCAACGAGGCTGCGTCCACTCCCTACAAATAGGTTATTTCATGTCTTGAAGTGCCTTTTTGCACTACAAGCCGAGAGTGTGACAGCAGTTAGCGATAAGATCATCTGTGAGTCCCATTCTTGTTTTATTAAAAGCTCTAGTGTAACCTTAACCCGTGAAATCCTAATTTTGCTGCCATAATCGTAAACCATCTGTTTAACTAGTTCGAATTGCCTAAATAGAAATGCATTTCTGCATTGCATACAAATCATTATTTAATTTAAAAAACTGGAACGTATGTGACTCTTAAGGGAGTAGTGCAATCTGTGCATATTTTCTTGAGCTCCGTAATTCCCCTCCTCTGTTTTACTGTATTTATTGGTTGAATTATGAATAAATTGTGAATGATCAATTAATTCAGAATAAAATTCACAAATAATAAATTCATTCATAAATAATAAATTCAAATGAAGAAAATAATGAATTAATTAAATTATTTCAAAATACCCCTTTAAGTTTCTTGCTTCAAATTTTTATTTTATATTGTTCATTATGATCGGGTTTCATTCAAGTAAGAATTAATTCACACAAGTTTTTTCTTGTTCTTTCCCGTTTTAAGAAAAAATTCAAATAAACAATTAAAAAGCTGGTTGTTTATCATGTATTTTACTGCTAAATATTATAACCTCACTCCGTTGGATGCATTGTTTAGTTTCACAAAGGTTAAATTTACTAGTACTAATAATCACAAGTACTCGTAAGTTCTGTTTCACAAAGGCTTTACAACACTTGTCGATACTAGTGAATGCCCACAAGTGAATTACCCACAATGCAATTCTATTTGAACTAAAATGCGCGTTTTCGCGTTCTTTGGAGTTGAGTCGACTGTCTGCCTTTGTGTTTGCGTGTCTGTCTCGCGTTTTTCGGTTGTGCGTGTGCTTTGTCTCTGGGATTCTTTGGTATAGCCTTTACTTTTACTATCAATTCTATTTCTTTTGTACTTTTCGCCCTTTCTTTTTACGTTAATTTCAGACATCTTTTTATAGATAATCCGTTTTTTTCATTTTAAAATTACTCCATTTCCCGGCGATTTCTCGTGAACTTTCATTCCACTTCTTTTATATTATTCTTACTTTTGTATTTTATTTTTCTTTAGTATTGTATTCTTTTTATGTACTGTACTTTATTTATTCTTTCTTTTTTGTTTATTCTCACTTGTATTCTTGGATTTTTGGTCAATGTACTTCTCATGTTCGCTCCAATGAGATCAAGAGGCTCCTGCATTTTCGTAGGCGACATGCGAAACCTCTCATTGAATTCAAATATAGACGGAAAGTCCATGTTAATTCTTCTTCTATATACTTTCCTGCGTCTGGGCCCCGAACTGTCGCATTTTTTGACGTAAATGTCCTCACCCGTATCACTTAACATTATTACTATCACTTGCAATCGTAAATCGTTCTTTCTTACACGTATCTGTAGGGTTGTCACATAATACTACTCATTTACAATTGTATTTGTCTACTAATAGGTTCTGAGAAACAGAAACACTTATTTCTTGTAGAATTTCACTTGTGAACTACTGGGCATTCACTTGTAACTTACTAGTGATTACTAATACGATTGTGAAACGCAGTTGCCGCAGTTCTCACAAGTAACAGTGAATTCACTTGTAACTTGTGGACTTGTAACTTCTGTGAAACGGGCCTCTGCTGTAGCGAAGGCCTAAATGTCGTAAAAAAATGAAGGAGTAGTAGTGTTTGAGGAAACTCGCTCGCTGACCGACTCGAGCGAGGAGCTCTTTCGCCCCCGCAGAGGCGAACGAGAAAACTCTTTCTACTGTGTGGGGGTCCATAAGTGTCCCTTGTTTCGATTTTCTACATTTCACGTCGCGCATTTCTCGGTGTAGTCTATTGCGGGCCTCAGCCATCCAGGTCGGCAAATTGACACAAGCGTATTTTAACCATTAGCTCGAGGCATGCTAGAACTCAGAGAGTATACTGATAGTTCTAGAACTGACTCTTGCCACCCAGAAGCGATGGTCCTGGCCTCTCTAGCTCTCAAAAGTCATATGTTATCGACATTTCTATAGTCCTTAAATTAAAATGTCTAAACAATTTCTTAGCTAAAAGCGCATTGGGTACTTTTCTGAAAATTTGTTTTATTTGTCTTCCATTTTTAAAGTTCTGGTACAAAAAAATTAGGAGCTTGAAATGAATGTGCTTCCAAAGTGAGCCGAGAACAAATTATGCGCTTCAAAAATACTTTTTTGTTCGATAAAAACTAATTATTAAATTTATATGTTCTCTTTTCGTGCGATAACATTAATTATACATTTTTGTTCACCATTGTCGCATTGAGAAGCGTTGCAATGCCAAATAATTATTCTCGTGCTTTTGTCAGCTAACATTTTGGTTTCAAAAACTTTCTTTAACATTTTTGATCAAAAGTAATTGTCGGTGCTGCCCTCATTTGTTTCTACTAGTGACATTATCTAATAAATCTCTTGAAATTGCGTTTCGTTGTATTGCGCATAAGCAGGAAGAATTGTTCTTTGACTTCTTGGAAACTGTGTTGCCTTCTGCATTTGAGTGTTTTTCTTTTGTTGGCACGGTTGTCATTTTAATACGCCCAGAAATATTCCCAAGTTGAATATTCCTGAGTTGCATTTGCAATACGTGTTGAGTGTTGACCATAGTTGTAGATACTGACGTTTGCGTCAGATGTCATAAATAGAGGCGTGAGTGTATCACGTTCAGCAATAGGGTTTCAAACATGGATAAGACAGGGAACGAAGTGGCAATTTCGCCTTTGCGTAGCTTAGATGATTTTCTTCTGGAATCGGCCCGTTTTCAAGTTCCAAATTTCAAAGATTTAGAGAAATGGGGAAACAGGGTGGTGAACAATCTCTTGTATTATCAGACAAATTACTTCATGCTTGCCATAATAATTTTCGTGATTGTGGGGTAAGTTATGTAAATTAGTCATCAAAATCCTTATTTGATATGTCTTGTTAATCTTTTGAGATCTTTGTACCGATAAAATATATTGTTATTTATCCGTTTGTAGGTTGTTGCATCCTGTTCAGATGTCATGTGGAGTTATTGCTATCTCCATTGCATTCGGATTATTTTATTACTTCACAAATGCCACTCCATCAGCTGCTAGAATCAAAAAAGACTATCCAATTCTTAGTGTGATTCTCATTTTGGGTGGTGGTTATTTCATTGTATATTTGCTTGGTTCTGTGGTAGTCTTTTTGTTTGGCGTTTTGTTGCCAGTAATGGGTAAGTCAGTTGTGTAGTACTTTAAGTGGATGTGCTTTTTGAGAACAATATAAATAAGTATGCTTTCTTCTCTTACAGTTATATTTGTTCATGCATCTTTGCGACTTAGAAATATGAAGAACAAACTAACTAATAAGCTGGAAGTTATTGGCTTGAAACGAACGCCAATGGGAATTTTTCTTGAAGCCCTTGGTATGGAACAAGAGATCTTTTCTTAAATGGGAAGTGCATTCTGTGACTTAACTTACAGAATTGCACTATATTTGTGCATTGTCTGACATATGCCTTAGCATGTATTGTGAAGGAGTAATAATGGAAATCCTCTAGACGTGTGTTATTGTTCTCAGTGTTACACTGTGTATGCTGGTGTCATATTGTTGCTCCTTGTATAGTTACCCTGTAAAAATGTCAGCTTGATAACAATCTTCTGTAAATCTAAATCTCATTGAAGTATTAATCATAAAATATAAATACATTAGAGTATTATAATTTAATGAGGTTAGAAGTGGCTACTGTATAATTAATATAATTATAATTTATTGAGTTTTGTAATGTTGCTTTTAAGAATTGGATTACAAAATGAATTAAAAACGTTCCCTTGTCTGGTTGTCATTGCATATTTTGCCCTGCTCTTACAATTTTTCTTTTCTTTTTTTTTTTTTTTTTTTTGTGTTGGAAAACTACTAATTACAAATTGAAAGTGCAATATTACAATGCTGTGAATGTTAACATAATGCTGAAAGAGCTGCTTCAAATGCATCAACTAGCATCAATAGGAATTTGTTTTAGGGGCATGGGACCT
Organism: Teleogryllus occipitalis; assembly: GCA_011170035.1. Lineage (NCBI taxonomy): Eukaryota > Metazoa > Arthropoda > Insecta > Orthoptera > Gryllidae > Teleogryllus > Teleogryllus occipitalis. The sequence continues at coordinate 128,855 of BLKR01003011.1, read as the reverse complement.
TCTTATTTTTTCTTGCCTTTTCATAATGCTGCTTTGTTTACAAATGCAAATCTAACAGCTTTTTATGTTTCTTGTAGCTGCATGGCATTATACGGCTGAAACACACTATAGAAGAGTAGAAGCTGAATATAGCAAACGAAAGTAAAAGATTTGCTGATTACAAAACATTTTTCAACTTCACAGTGATGGCTGAATAGCATCACAGTGAAGAAAGTCTGAAAAACAGCACTTGATTTGTTGGCCTGCAAGATACGTTGAAACAAGCACTGTGAAAATTAAAAACTGACTGAATTGACCTAAATAATCTTTTAACATTGCAATAATGTTTTCATTTAAATTTTAAAATTCATTATTTTATATGGTTGTCATGACAATATTTAATAGATTACTGATGCGGACTGCTGACAAAGCAAATTCTAAGGTTATAGTCATTATGGGTCTTTCTTAAATATAGATTAGTTCCTTAAAGTGTGAACTTGCTGCATTGTGTATTTGATGCAATATGGAAGTATAATGTAAGAACTTTTTTTATGTCTTCCAGGATAAGCATTTTAAAATTGATGTGCTATTGATATTCAGAAATATTTATTTTTTATATTAATATGCCAAAGGGAAGCTTTAAAGTGTTGTACATCATTGCGTTACTACATGTTAGACATTGCACTGTTTTTGGACCTGAATATAATATACTGGTGATAAAATTTGAGTTCTTTGTGATTCAAGAGTTCTGAAAGCGTCTCAATCTTGCGTCCATACGAGCACCTTTTTATTGACTGATGTATGTATAAATACTTTTTATCTTAATATTATAGTATGAAAATATCCGTATGGCAGGAAATATCCTAGACGTGTTTTAATCATGTTGTGGGTTCTCTCTGCTTATTTAGTGCACTTGCTCACTTAAGTATCATATTATAACTTCCTTTATATGTTTCCCTTCATCACGAATATTAATGTATTGCTTCATTTGAAAAATTTGAGGTGTGTGTGTATATCAGAAGTTGGTTTACAGATACTTGTAAACATCACAGGAAGAATGACAACCCATGGATATTAATGATCCAGGCAAGTCTGCACTTCTGTCTTTTAAATCAATCTTCACGCTTTCTTTTTGTATGGTAGTGCTAAACATTTCTTCTTCAAAACTGTCTGAATCCTGCCTACTGTTTATTACTAACGTGATTATACGATAACAGATCGGTTGTGAGAGAAAAATCATTAAAAAGATATTAATTGCTCACAGAGTGAAAATAGTATTGAAGCACACTAGTCTACTTAGAGAGAAGTTGAACCAAAAGTGTAGAATCAATTGATTTCTAGTTAGAAATGAAATTTGTCGTATTAATTTGTGCCTTAAACTTGCTTGCTTACATCAATTATAAATATGCACTAGTGAAAACATTTGAAGTGTTTATTTTTCTTCCTATCTAAAGAATTTGAAAGACTTTCGGAGTCATAATGGATTGGAAATAAAATATTATTTTCATACTCCTAGTTCTTTGTGTATTTAGATGATTATATATTTTACTAGTCATGTGGATACTTATCAACCTAATGCTTTTTAAAATTTAATCTTTGCTTGCCATATGTCAATAATAGCTTATCTGTTTTTTAGTATTAATTTTTTCTATCAGTTGTATTATGATTGAATTTACTATTATGAATATTATTTAGACTTTGATTTTGCACAATATTTATTGTCTTGTTTAATGTAATAAAATTTTTATTTGAAAAGCATAATGCTCTTGTAAATCTCATCAAAGTTTTATTCTTTACAAGTTCTTTCACCTTTTCCTAATTTCTAATTGTGCAATTTTTGTTTCAATTTTTTATTGTTATGTTTTCAGATTGTAGGATTTGATTTATTCTTTCTCTTAATAAGATGTAAATTGACACACAGTATCTCTTCCTTACTAGCAAGTGAGAACAGTGTTTCAAGAAGTGATATGTGCCTTGCCAGTAATTGCTTTCCATATACTGTTTTCTTATGTCCAGAAGACTGCACAGATCACAAAAAATAATTTAAAGTGTTTATACATTTGCAGTTTTGAAATTGGTGTAATATTCATATTGTGAAAATTAAGCCTTCTGAGAAGATGAGCATTTTGATTTGGATGGCAGTTTTAAGATATCTGAAGAAATGAAGTACTGAATGTATATTTTTTGGATGATTCTTTGGAGGTGGCAAACTGCGTCACATTGCTAATGAATGTTCTTATCCAGTTAATGACTTACAAAACATATTATTTGTGATATATTGAAGTTAAATGGCTTTTAAAGTATGAAGTTTACATTCTGACATTTTTGTTTCTTTTTATCATAAATGTAATAAACCCCATGGTTAATTTCATTTTGACATTCGCAACAGCCAAATTTCTATAATGTTCTATTGATCTATGAAATATAATGTTTATGAAATGTTTCAGATTTCATGGGAACTGAAGTGCACATACATGCTCAAGAGTAAGAATTCATGTACAGTTTATGTAGTTCTTAATTAGAATTTTCAATTCTTTTGAAATTTTTTAGCATATCTTGGATCATTGAACTATTTGTTACATATTTTAATCCATATCTGTAATCCTTAAAAAAAAAAAAATTAATGATGAGAAGCATTACAAGTTCAGAATAGGGGTGAGTGGAAAAGTGATATCTTGACCACATCACTATTTTATTTATATGCAATATGAATGAAGATGGATTTAATGAAATGGGTCCCAGCTATCATATTGCTCATCCATTACATCTAATGTTATGTTCCTTATTGGTAAATGCTTCTTAAACAATTTTTATAGAATTTTTTCCTGAATTGTATCAGCAACATAATTATTGAAGATATGATTCAAAATATTTGTAAACAATTCATCATTTCATTGAATTTTCTTATTAATTATAATAATTTTCGATTTGAACATTTTTTAAAAACTAATTTGATTTAATCTGAACATAGGGAGAGACAGTAAAATCGATGAGAAGGGTAAAAATTGGTTCCAAAAGTAAATTTTAAGGAATATTAGTTAATTTAATTACTTTATTTATTATTTAATAATTTCATTTCATTTAGCTAATTTTGTTTTTCTCGTGGATTTGCAAGGGAACAAATTGTATGTTTATGCAGTGTATTAGCGTATGGTACAAGATTTTTGAGCAAATCCTTTAGAAGGGAAGTAAAGTAGTCCATCTCTTGTTATATATTCATATTATGTAAAGAACTCAAACCTGAAATGATGCCTCTAAAAACATTTTAATAGGTCTTTCCTGCTCAAAGTAATACCTTTGTTCGTAGTCAGACAATATTACACCAAAAATCTGTCACACAGTATCTAGTACTACAAAACATTCCTTACTAAATTCAGATTTTGAATCATGGCTACAGACTATTCCTGGATGATAATGTTGTCTTATTCTTTTTTCATAGTTTTGTACTTCACTTCGATCACTGAAGTTTGCCTTATGTAATTAATTTCGAAACTAGTGATGCTACGACTGTGCATACTTTCTCACATTGTTTAAAAGTTTTCCAGTTGTTGAAAATTCAGAGTGTTCAGTGTAAATGTGACTGTGCCACTTTGTAAGCGTTCTTTGCATTATTTGACAAAAAAATGTGAAGAAAAAAACTGGATTTTTTTTCTTCAATTTTTCTGAAACAAGAGCCACAAAACAGATTCTGACTACACAAGTATTAGAGAAACTTACTTGTTGCACATCAGAGCCAAGTTTTCGGTTTCAAACCCATGAAACAAGATTTCTCTCAAGAAATCATTATTTTTGGCTGCAGCATTACAAAACTTTCCTATATTATGTCAGTAGTATGCAAGAAAATGCGAAAAAATTTGTGGCCTGCAGCTGCAAACGTACTTCTGAACAAAACCACACAAAATGGGTTTCCAGGAAGTACCATGCACACTGCTCAAGAACAATTAACATACTATATAACACTACAATAAATTAAAAACCTATATTAACAAAAACTATTCTCAAATGCTGCAGTAACAGTACATATATACAGTACAAGTACAATAGTTCTTTACCAAGAATATAAAGAAAGTTGCTATTCTAAAACAATAAATAAATAGGGAATATTTAGTGATGGGTGGCCTCTCCCTTGGAGCCTTACTGTTGCACAACAGCTGTGTCGTACGTAGTAACATACTGATTATGAGAAAGATGCCAAAGATTTCATTTTTTTTCTTTCTTTCTTTTTTCCAGAGCTCCTGGGTATCTAATGTAACCATAGGGTTGTCTCACTGGGCAAGAGGCTGCACAATTTTCTGTTAATGTTCTGTTTCTGTATGCATTGGAAATTCGTAATGTAGATACTTTTGTATTTCTCCTGATTTTCTGGGAAACTTATGAATCTATAGACATCTCTAACTTGGCTGGAAGCTGCATAGTTTTCTTTCAATTTCTGTGCACATTGGAATGAATTGACTTTAATGCTCTACTGTTTTATTTACTTTGCCAATCTTGTTCTACTGTTACATGGACATCTTATTTAATCTTTGGCAGGTGAGCTTTGAAAAATGAGTGAAGCTGTAAACCATGATTTTGCAGTATATTCTTTCTGCTTTTTCACTTGACATGAAGCTTAAGACCTCCCCCATTTTTTTTCTTGCACAAATGACTTAGTGAGTGAAGTGATTATGTACTTAATTTGAATTTATGACCACATTTGTTTGTCGTATAACAGATAATCTTTGGATTTTCAAAGATGCTAAAGTACAGGAATGCCGTTACTGGTGTGGACTTGCAGATTATAAGGTATGAAAATTATTAAAGAATGAAAACCTGCATCAAAACTGACAGACAGCAAGAACTCAGAAGATATGTGGAAAGAAAAGAAACATGAAACTTTGGGGTAAATTGAAAGTATAGTAGGCTCAGGTTTTTTGATGTTGGTTGTATAAATTGAAGAAAATTGCCCCCTTGAAATTCACATTTAAATAAATGAAAAATTACTGATTAATTTGATACCTTTTACTTCAAAAGGAATGTTAAGGGGTTTTCCATTAATTACGTAGTGCTGAAGAGTGGGGAGTGGGAGGAAAATTACACTATGTTACATAGGGGTAGGGGGTATTTGTTTAGTGTAACTAAATGCTGATATTTATTTTTTAAATTTTACAACATTTACTATGGTAATTCCTTTTATTCAATCTTATACTAAAATGAAACATTAAAATATTAACATATATTTTTTTAAATATAAATAATTTTTTTACATGTATAAATTGGTGCAATGAAATTGAAATATTTTTTCATTTAATGAAATATTGATTCAATCTGTTAGATTATGAAGAAAGAATGCAAAACTGATCTATAGTATATACTAGAATCCAATTGAATTAGCGTTGTAGTCTCCTGCTCATGCATCATCCAAGGCTGTGTGTACCTGGCTGCTTGTGAGAAATTTTCTCGCCTATATATTCTTCTTTTCAAAAATTGTCTTCACTTTGGTAGTTGCAATCTGAATTGCCAACTAACCGACTTAAATTATCATAAATTTTAAAATTTAACACAAATAAAATTAATACATTGTTTTTACTGTTGTATAATCTATTTTCAGTTATTGTGAAGGGGAGGGAGGGTGATGCAAGCATTAAGTCATTATTTAGGGGATTCAAGCAAGCATTACAGAAGGGAGAGGGGATATTCAAAATACCCCAAATCTACTTTACATGATATAAAGATGGCCCCTAAGCAATTTAATGAATGTTGTATATTTGAAAAGATGCCTCTGAGCAAAATTTGAATAGATTTTTTGCTGCTAAAAGTAATATATTTGTATATTTATAGAAGCCTATCCGATCTCATCTCTCTAATATAATAGTAATGAAAAAGAAGAAAAAAAACAATGGTTAGATAATGAGATCCCTCCACATGAGGCTTGCTGCTTAATGTATGTGACTGATGATTAGGATTTTTTAATGTTACATGTAAACAGTTTTAAGAGAAAATTTTTATAATAAAATTTTAAATATTAATTATGAAAATAACTTAATTAATCTTACGTGTGAACATAATTACTGAAATACTGATACTAAAAGCACACTTCCGGGGAGAATATGTTTGTTAATGAAAGGAAAGCTTCGTTTTTATAGGATTGCAGGTGATCGTCTGAACTCGGAACTCTGGCACATCTCATTTGAGAATGAGTCTTGTAGTGTGTCATGTTTATCATCGGTGGAAAAATTGTGGTTTATAATGTGGGAAATATTAATGTTTTATAGAAAATACATTTATTGGTAACTTTGAAATGTTTTCAGTTCCTCATAGATTATGAATAAAAGAGGTATGGGATATGAAATTCGGCAATTTTGCAATCCTTTAGACATCGCTAATTTTAGCAATAATTCAATTAATCTAATTTCTCATTCATAATTAATATTAATCTAATTTTTCACAAAATAGTGCGAAAATAAAGTTGGATGTTTTAAAAATAGGTACTTTTTTAAAATTCAAATTTGTAAAAAACTAAAAGTAAAAAAATAATAATGGGCAATATTTGCATAACTTGATACTATGTGGCTAGGCCGAATGCCTCTGCCGCCATAATTCATACATCCTAACATTCTAATCTTTCGAATTCGGGTATTCATCCCAAACCTCACCATCGTATCAAAGCCGGGGAAAAGATACTGTAAGCTACGGCTAAGAAATAAATCCTTGAAGGGGAAAAAGCTGCTATTAGAAGACGAGTACATGCTAATCTACCTAGCTTTTTCTAAACTATTTCCTGGCGCGGATGTCATGTATTTTTCGTCCAGTCTTTGGCCTTCTCAACACCTGAAAAATGAAAACAGCGCCACAGAAGGTCGTAAGCATCCGCGCCCCTGCGCTTACTACTTTTCACCCACTCCCATTTGCCCTTAATGTGCTCATTTAATTATTTGATGGTTTACTTGTTTATCGATTTAACTTTTTATTTTCTTATTACTTAACGACTTATTTACTGATTAACCAGTGGCGTCTCGTGACTAGTAGACATGGGGATGCGATCATGATATTACAGGTTGAACGCATTATTCCAAATATTTAAGGTCTGCATCAACCTACTTCACTATGAAGTATTTTAGAAGTTTATTTTTCAAATTAGATGCTTTCTGAATTTTCCTTGAAAATCAACTTTCTCATTGCATGTACTAACTCATTAACGTTAACGCTGATTCTTTCCTGGCCTTGTATGTTACGGAGATAGTTCTTTACTCTTTAAACACGAAAATGACCCCTCTGCAGTTGCACTTGTGTCAAGGATAGTTAAAACGTGCAAGGAGTTTAGTTGTCTCAGGAAAAAACTGCAAAATTGCATCGAAATAACATTTGTGCAAATCTACCTAAGTAATTTTTCTCATATCGGGATCTTAATACACCACTACAAGCTCATTCCTCAAGCGCGCTAAGTCGAAATACAATTTATAACTAATCTCCAGAGAAGAAAAATATTCTTCCAGGAACGATTGTGCAAAATCGGGAAAATGCATTGGATCGACGAGGTACATGAATCGTTATGAGAAATTTTCAGAAAATCTTCCATTTACGTTGCTTCTGATGGTGTCCAGTATTTCATTGAACAAGAGCTTGTATTGAATCTTTCTGTCTTCGCCACTTACTCCTCTTGATCTTTTACCGTGTTGTGAATCATCTGGCACAGGATTATCCATGCGTTTCCACCATTCTTCAAAATCATCTCTCAGCCCTACGATCTTTTTTCAAAATCTTTTATCTTGTTACAAAAAAAAATACCCGACAATTTCTTCTGCAATATTGCAAATAAAATGTCATAATGTGGAAATATGATTGAGAAAATACCATCAATAAAAAATTGAAATCAAAATTTTGGTAATGAAAGTTTTGGTGGCACACCTTGCAGCTTCTGTATTGATGTACTCTAAAAATTCACCAACGTTGATTTCATCTGAACTTAGAAGTTCGTTACCTGAATCTTCAGACGATGAAGGATGTACAGCAGAAGATGCAGACGCTTCACACTGTTGTTTGTCTTACCTTCTCTCTTCTTGAAATACTCTTTGTCTGGCCTTTTGTTCTTAATCCGCGAGATTTTGGTCTACTTGTGTAAGGTAGCTTTTTACGTCCTGGCTCTCTCGGTCAAAGTAAAAACATCCTGCCTTCTTCCAATGTGAATTAAATTTATAAATTATGCGGATGTGCAATATCAAAATGATTGTTCAAATTATTTCTAAATGCCTCTTCACTAGTCTTAAAAATAACTTCACACTTGTTTGCGTTTTTTTGTTGGTAATTTTCACCAATCCGATTACAAGTTAGTAAGTTTTTTGCGAACAATTCTGATTAGCTCTTGCTCAGGAACTTGTTTATTTGATGGGAAATTGTGTCCAGTTATTTGTATTTTACACTAATAATTAATATAATCTCCGATTGAAAACATACATTCCTAGGTACTGCCTATGACACTAACATATGTCCAGTGGCGGATTACTCACTAGGCAACATAGGCTGAGCCTAGGGCGGCAAATTTTTAGGGGCGGCAAATTTTATTTTAGAAAATCGTTTTTAATGTTTTATAGTAACTTTTTATATGCATTGATTTAAGTTCTTCTCACATAACATATTTTTTTAAGATTCACCTTAAAGCCAGTTTACAAAAAGCAGTGCAAGGGTTTGGCAACGCCGCGTACCCCTTCCACCAGCTGTCAAGTACACCGAAGTATTAATCGGAGAATATTATGGTGGTTTCTATTTTAACTCTTTTTTCATAACCTTTAGTTATAAAAATGAGTGACGGAAGAATTAGACACAGTGGTTCTGAATATCGGAAACGAGCTCGTGAAAAGCAATATCGAGAAGAAGAAGTTAAAAAAAAACAACACCAAAATTAGATTCATTTTTTAAGAAAAATGTTACACCAATCGACAGCAATTCGGTATAGTAGAAGAATTACAAGCATGAATTTGAAAAATAATATATACAAATATACTATTTTTAAATTTATTAATTGGGTAACCTTTTATTTATTGTATACGTTGTTATTAGATAAGTTCTACTTATGTTACTGTGGATCCCCTAAAAAACCCAAGTGAATTACACTTAGATGAAAATTCTGACATAATTTCAGGTAAAATAAATTCTGCTATTTTTATTTTATAGATATTTATGGATACTAAATGCTTATACAATACTTAAATAATTTTGATAAACATAAATATAACAAATTAAAAAATTATTTGCGTTCAGTTATGTCAGAAGATATATTAAATTATCTTGCCGTTTTATGTATTGAATCCAATTTAACATTGTCTTTAGATTACAACACTTTAATTGAAAACTTTGCTAGCAAGAAATGTAGACAAACTTCTGTAAACAATCTTATAATTAAATTTGATAAAATTAAAATTTTATTCTAGATAAAAATAACAATTTTTGTAAAATAATTTTTAATGTTCATTCACCCACATGGAACTGGTTCTAAATAGCTTTTTGATTTTTATGTAAATATTGTGTTTCACAAGAGGTCAGGCAGGGCGGCATTTTGGCTTCAGCCTATAGTCGGCCATCAAGTTAATCCGCCACTGCATACGACATTATGTTAGATTAGCAACCTGCAAACAGGTGTCACACGGTCGCTTAAAATTCTTGTTTAGTTAGCCTCGGGGCAGACTCAGCGGTGGGTGGTAGGTTTGGACTTATTCATCATGCGAGTTCGCGCTCAAGTCGGCAAGTTGGTCAGAATGCTCCGATCTGAACAAAATGTTGTATAGACATGTGTTTAGGTCATTCGAACAAATTTGGAGAGTGAACGTACAAAAATTTCGAAACCGGAAAATAAGGGACACCCTATACTACAGTAACTAAAAATCGATGTTCCCTAGAAGAGATGGTAAATAAATGATACACACTCCATAAGTGTGATTCACATATTTCATCATTTTCAATAATTCATCATAGGACTATGATGAATTATTGAAAATGATGAAATGACGCATTTCCTTATCTTTCACTTGACAACGGAAAAATACCTATCTCAGGGAAGAAAGGAATGGACTCATTATGGTAAATGGATATGGATTTAAATCTATCCTTGACCAATGCCAGACTCATTCTCACTACTGTATTGTTTCTGTTTTGGGCACTACATCCGTCGGAGAAGATGCATATTACACATTATTAGGAATGCCTTTATTGTAGTCATTTAAAAGTGAATTAAAAAACCTCATTTGGTTGTTTAGTAGCAACACCTTCGTGGTAACAAAGAAAATGATGCTGTATCATCTCGTAAATTGTGAATACAAAAGAAAGTGACAAATTGAGAAAAATGTTTGTTGCATTGGAATCACGGCCAGTTGCAGATTTTGCATATAATTTATGCATATAATCTAACGGTGAATCATATAGTTACGTTCAGAAAAGTAAGTCAATGACTTACGGAGTTTCAAAATCAAACCAAAACTTTGCAGTGTCCCCACGGCCATTCTATTCATCTGACTTACAGGATTTCCACATGGAACGATGTATCTATGTTGCAGCTTCTATTTTCTCGCGAATGCGAAAATGCAAAAAAAGAGCGACTTACGGGGTTTTAAAAATAACCGATTCAATTACAAAATCATAATTTGGTGTATGAATTGGCATCTTGAAGTAACCAGGTATTGGTATGAAAAGGGTATTGGGTCATTCCACGTCAAATCGTCGCATTGTAGAGGCATACCCTGAGATAGAGGTAACCCTCACTCCCTCTGATTTTTATAAAACTTTGTGCGCACTTTCTTTATCATACACAAACTATTTCTGTAAGTTTTTAGAATGATAATATTATTGGTTGGTATTTTATGTGTCTTCAGATATGGAAAAAAAAGTGTAAATTCGATGCGCCAGGGCTCATTTTAATCGCAGTATCTTTCGTTCAAACGTAGAGCATAAATGTTTATCTCATTGGAAAGCTGCATTCTCATCTAATTGGAAGCAACATGATATGTTCTATATAATGACATATGAATTAATAATTTATTTTATTACAGTATTATCTACTGTACTGATGAATTATTCTGTAAAAGTTTGCAATGAATGCATTTTTTAATTATATTATAATATAATATTAAATATAAATTATATATATCTCTGTGTGTGTATGTGTGTGTGTGTGTGTGTGTTTTTAACGAGGGTAGGTGGAAATCTTCAAAAGACACCATGCAGCCCGTACCACATGATAGTGTGATTTTTACCCACTAAAACCAACCTCCCTTCTCCTCCATCCTCCCCGCGGAACCGCCGTTAGGCATTACATCACGGGGAGTGGATTAGAGTGGCCTAGTCACCAGCCACTTCTCTTCGCCAAAACGTAGGAAGGATCAAACGAGGATCAATCGACTTCCCTTCTATCCCTTTCTATTCTCCTCAGCTCAGCTATTATGGTCTGCGCATATGCGCTCACCGCATCCCAGTTGGTTTCTGAGGCGAGCATGCACCCAACCATTGCTTCGGGTGTCAGCGGGTCGATCTCGAGTATACTCATAACGTGCCGTCGCTGCACATGGTATCGCGGGCACTGGAAGAACACATGCTCGGCGTCTTCGACAGCAGGTTCACATAGTGGACAGAATGGGGTATCCTCCAGCTTGAACCTGTGGAGATATGCCTGAAAACATCCATGTCCAGACAACAGCTGAGTCAAGAAGAAATTTACTTCGCCGTGTTTACGGTTGATCCACGGTGCAATGAAGGGAATCATGCGGTACGTCCATTTTCCTTTAATGGACTTGTCCCATCGATCCTCCCATTCGAGCAGTGTTGTCGGGCAGTCTGGGTTCTCCTCTTCTTTGTGATATCGCCTCCGTCTCTCCTGCGCCAAGATATCAACAGGAGGCATCCCCGCGATGACGCACACTGCATCGTTTGACACAGTGCGGAATGTACAAGCTACCCGCAATGCTGATAACCTGTACACTGACGTCATCCCTCGGATGTAACTATTTATCGACGTGGAGTTGGCCCATACTGGGGCTCCATAGAGCAAGACGGACCTCACAACCAAGGCCAGAGGCTTCCGTTTCTCCTGACAGGGCCCTATGTTGGGCATTAATCTCGACAGTGCTGCATTAATTACCGCAGCTTTATTGCTGGCGTACTTCAGGTGGTCAGCAAATGTCAGACGGGCGTCAATCATGAGACCAAGATATTTGATCGACGGCTGTGATGCAATACGGTGGTCTCCGACTTTGAGAGTGATGGTTTCTCTCTTTTTCCTGCTAGTGACTAGGATAACCTCAGTCTTGTGCTCAGCTAACTGCAGCCCTGAGGACTTCAACCACTGACTAACAATAGCGATCGCTTCGTTGCAAATATACACAATTTCCTCAATGTACTTCGCAACGGCGACGATAGCAATGTCGTCCGCGAAACCAATAATACTGGTGCCTTCTGGGAGGGGAAGCCGAAGAACCTCGTCATACATCACATTCCATAATGGTGAACCCAATACCGACCCTTGCGGGACACCAGCCGTGATATTATGTACCTTCGGCCCATTATTTGTATCGTAAATCAGGGCTCTATTACTCAGATACTCGGCCACAATCTTCCTCAAGTACGTTGGCACATTAAATATGCGGAGAGCTTGGTGAATATTACTCCACCTGGCCGAGTTGAATGCATTTCTAATATCCAACGTAACGACAGCACAGTACTGTTTTGGGCCTCTCTTCCATCTACTTCCTCCAATTGCTTGTCGGGCGGTGTTAATGACAAGCTGGACTGCGTCAACAGTCGAGGGGGCTCTGCGAAAACCATACTGATTTTACGAAAGGCCTCGTCCCTCCTCCACAGCTTTCTCCAGTCTGGTACTAATAATTCTCTCCAGAACCTTGCCAGCTGTGTCAAGCATACACAATGGCCGGTATGATGATGGATCTTCGGGAGATTTATTCCCCTTAGGGAGGAGCACCAAGCGCTGTTTTTTCCATCTTTCTGGATACACCCCTTCCCTCAAGCAAGAATAAAGATTCACAAAGATGTCGGTGTGAGCGAGTATCGCAGTCTTGAGGGCAATATTGGGAATGTTATCCGGTCCGGGAGCTTTTGTGTTGCCGATTCTGCTGATTGCGTGCAGAATTTCTTCTTGCGTGACTGGAGGAATTATTTCTAGCTCAGATAACGCTATATTAACTGAGTCAGCGGGGTGGCTCGGGAATAGGGCTGTCACAATTCTGAGCAGCATTTTGGGGCAAGTTGGAGAACGTAGGTGCCGCTGTCTTAACCTACACATGACCGTCTTGTACGGCCTACCCCATGGATCCTTTTCCACCTCGTCACACAGGCTTTTGGCGCCTAAGCGTTTGCTCTTGCGGATTTCTATCTTCAACTGGCTTCGAGCGAGTTTGTATTGCTCTTGCAATTGACGAAAGTTGTCTCTGCCACGAGGTCTCTGGTACTGTCTTCTGGCTCGAAGGCACCTCCGTCGTAATTGGGCGATTTCCTCATTCCACCAGTAAACTGGTGAACGTCGAGAGATTGCGCCCCGTCTAGACATAGCCGCATCACAGGCTTTGGTTGCCCATTTCATCACCTGCCCAGCTTTGTCATCTGCGGTTCCTGTTGGCACTATCGTCTCCAAACATTGTCGGAAAAGTTCTTCGTCGAACGTTTTTGCTTTCCACCCAGCTGGCTGACATTTCGGCGCAAAATTATTCCTCCGCTGATTTTTCACCTCGTACAAAAGTGCCTGGTGGTCACTGGGTATAGTGTTCACTTACTCTCCAGGACACTCCCATTCTCAAAAGATTATCTGACATGAACGTCAGATCCACAACAGATCCCACGCCCCCTCTGCGGAAGGTGTGTATGTCTCCTGTGTTGGCGAGTTCTACATTCAGAAGGGAGAGTGATGCCAGAACTGCTCGACCTCGCTCATTAGTGGACGAACTACCCCACTCAACCGCCCAGGCGTTGAAGTCTCCAGCTATCACCAATTGGCTTCGTCCTCTTGCGTCGTACACTAAGCGGTCAAGGAAGTGCTCAAACTCGTCCATTATCGCGTTTGGTGAGGCATACCAGCTGTAGATGTAAACACCGTTGATTTTTACCCAGACAAATCCAGCTCTGGGTCTCGTCATAACTTGCTGGAATGTGTGTTTTCCACAGGCCCAGATTGCCGCCTGGTTGTGGAGGTCAGATACCCACACTGTATCTTCACGGTTAGTATACTGCTCGTATACTATTGCTAAATCAGCCTCCCATTCCCTAACCGACTGTGCCAGGATATCCTGGGCGACTGCGCAATGGTTGAGATTGAGTTGTATAATTTTCATTTTCTATCCGTTATTGCTTTCTGCGCTTTTTGGTACGATGGACACCTGCTGCACCCAGTAGCATGTCTGCCTTGTTTCCTCTTTTCTTCACAAAGCAAGCACTTTGCGTCATTTGTGCATGACTTAGCAAGATGATCATCACCACCACAATTCATGCACAAGTTGGACCGGTCATGTGAGATTTTACATGCTTTTCTGAGGTGTCCAAAATCCAAACATCTGTAACACCTCAGGGGGACCTTCTTCTCACGCAGAGTGCAGTACACTCATCCTATTCTTATTTTACCGATGGCCAACAATTTGTTAGCCACCGCAACAGGAACGCTGACTATTGCTACCTGTGTTCCACCATAGGATGGTCTTAGGGATTTGACCACAGTAGCTGAGAGATCACTGGCTTCGGGAAGTTTGTCCACCAGAGCCCTATGCACTTCCTCTTTAGTTGTGACCTCATCCAGGTCCTTCACCTGAATAGTCACAGTGTGAGTGAGAGCCCTCACATCAGCGTCCGATCCAAACACCTTCTTTACAGAGGACTGAAAATCTGTTGTTTGCCCTCCGGCAGACCGCTTCAGTTGCAGAAGGAGATCGCCGCCAGCTGTCTTCCGGATGTGCGTGACATTCTCGCCCAGATCCTTAAGCTCAGAGTCAATTTTCATTTTTTTAAGGATGTCCGCGTACGTCAGCGCGTTGTCCTTCTTAATCATCAGGGCATCTGGTCTGGGTGGCCTTTTCCGCGTTTTAGAACGCTTACGCGTTCTCTTACGAGTGACCACTTGCCACTCGGACTCTTCTCGTGCCACTTCGGGCTGTTCTCGTGGTATTTCCGGAGAAGGTATTTCTGCCCGGATTTTATCTGCGTTTTTCGCAGTCTCCTTCCTTACCTTGGGCACCTGGGAGTTCCGGTTTCGCGAAGGATCGCTTCTCGTTACCAGTACTCCTGCAGCCACCTTCTCAGGGGACGTCTGAGTGCACTCTTCTTTCCCAGTAGGTTTGTTGCACTGAAGATCTGGTCTGGGTGATCCTCCCTTTTGCAGTGCTACCACCTCATTAAAGTGCGTCTGGATCGAAAACGCCAATTTCTTGATCTCACCATGAACATTATGGCGAGGCTTAACAAAATTGAGAAGCTCGGTTATTTTCTTCTCAAGGCTACACAATGCCTGTTGTTTCGCAAGATCATCACTAGTAGCAAAGGATACTACAGCAGCCCAGTGGTCCACTGCTGAAGTACTGCGGTCGCTGGTTGACGACGTCTGGGAGCCCGCTTGCTCACTCCCAACAGATGCCGGTACTGGGGATCCGGGCCCCTGCACCGTAAACTGAGATCCCAAAAGACCTTCCATATTGTTTTTTTGACTGGGGTGTCCTTCCCCGCCTGTTGGTCCGTGAGAAGTATTTTAATTGCCTCTTGACCTCTATATCTAGAGATTCCTCCCCTGCACGGCACCTGGGGACACGTCGCTTAGGGGTTATAGGCTCCCCCGGCTTCACCCTTTACCTTGGGTCAGGGTTGTAACCAACCAGACCGTATCCCGATATACTTTCGGGGCGCTCCAGTACGGCGGTTACATGCCATTCCGACAGGAGACCTGTCAGAACCCCCTTCTCTCGTCTGTTGGTCGACCCATACCGTCGGTGTAATTTGTTACCACAGCCTTGGCACGGGTTACTCGACTCGACAGGGTCCACCTCTTGAAGGTGAGAGCGGAGTTGGGATGGAGAGGCTAGGAGACTCTCTTCCGAGAGACTTGTAATCGCATCACACCCCCTTGGACCCCCCCGCGTGTGTGTGCGTGTGCGTGTGCGTCTGCGTGTGTGTGTGTGTGTGTGTGTAAGCGCAATATTTATTGTGGAGAAACATTAAATTTGGAATGGCAACACTGAAAAAATTAAATTATGTTTGTTATTGAAGATGAACTGCAAGGATTTCAATAGAATAATTCTCAGACCACCTTGCATTCTTTTGTTGTCCACGTCTGATTAGCTTGTCCAAATGAATTGTTCTGTGACAATTTAATTATTGTTTCAGGCTGCTTGCAACGCGGCACAGTTTTTGTGCATTTTTTCCATCGACACCTGATTAGCTTTTTGATGCAAAGAATTGGAAATTTCTCCATAGAACTGTGTGATTTTTGACGGATCTTCTGCACAATATAAAAACAAACAAAATTGCATGTATCGTACATTTCATCACAAGGTTTTTGAAATAAGAGCGGAATGGCAGTTTCGTGCATCATCTCATGAAAAAATGCTTGTGATGAATTAGGCGGGACTCTTTTAAGCACTTGCTGCTCTAGCAAGCTTACAGAGCTCCAGTACATATAAGAAAAAATCTCAGAGAGCTATATTATTGCGCGAAGGGAAACCTGAGAAATGTAAATATTGCTTAAATAACTGATAAACAGTATGAACAAGAAGCTAGGAGGAAGATTTTCTAGAGCGCTGCCCATATTAAGCAATTGTAAATTTCATTGTTCCCACCTTCTGGAGAAAGGTGTCATGCTCGCAAAGACATTTCAATTAGTGAAGACTCATCACAGCACCACTTCTTGAGATCTGAACTTCAGATCAGAATAATCAGAAATAGAGATTTCAAGAGTAACGATTTTTTCAATTAAATTTCCTTTCCGAAAATGCTTACTATTATAATTGTTTCTTACACAACTTTATATTATACCTCTCTTTTGAGTAAAAAATTGCTTATTCTACCTTGTATTATGTATGTAGGGCAGACAGTTCAACCTTACTAATCTAATTTTAATGTGAAACGTTGATTATTGAAAGTAGCAACGGTCAGAGGACCGAACGGAAGATTTCCATTTGGTTCATGAGATCCATGTCGTGTTTCAATAATTTGTAACTCCTGAACCCATTCTCATCCCATATCCAAACTTTTTATCTTCTTCTTCTTCCTTTCAGGGATTAGGCATGAATGCCTGTTCCGTCTTCACTTGCACTTCAGCTCCATCTCTTCCTGTGCCTGCCGACATCTCTGCTACCCTTCGGTTGGTATTGCATCACTAAGCGTGGAATTCTTCCTTCACCCATTCTTCCAATGTGATGTCTCCATGATTCTCTGTATTCCTCTATCTTTTCATTTATATTATATATATCCAGTTCTTTACGGATATCTTCGTTTCTTATGTGATCTTGTTTTATGCAGCCTTTAACTTTCCTGAGAAATCTCATTTCCGCTGCTTGGATTTTACTTTTATCTCTCTTTTGCTATACACGATTCACTTCCATGAGAACTGGAGCAGCCATTGTTTTATAAAATTTTATTTTGGTGTCTTTCCTTGTTTTGTTCTGGTGTTCGGTTTATTATGCCACATAGTGATTGAAATTTATTGGTCTTATTCTCTACGTCTTTATCTCTGTCATAACTGATCTCGCAACCGAGATAATTGAAATTAGAAATCTGTTCGATTACTGTATCGTCAATTACTATTTTTGAGCGAACGGGGTGTTTACCATAATGGGCCATAACCTTTGTTTTCTTTTTTGATATCCGGAGATTATATTCGAGCCCTCCCAGTAGATGTAGTTTGTATACGGCTTTTTGTAATTCATCTTCATTTTCTTGCAGTATTGTTATGTTATCTGCATAAAGAATAACATTTAGATGTTTGTTCTTCTTTAACTGGGTTCCAGGACCCACTATACATTTCCATTTTTTAATAAGATCATCTACATATATATATATTAAATAGCGTTGGAGATAAACTACATCCTTGTTTGAGTCCTTCATTTGTCAAAAGTTCTTCAGTTTTCTTCGTACCAGTGTTTATTATAATTTTTGTGCCCGTATATAAACTTTTTATGGTATTTATTAGGTGTTCAGGATAGCCACTTTCACTCATTACATTCCACAATTTGACTCGATCCACATCCAGAAGAGGACACCAGTGTCAGAAGAGGACCCAATGAAGAGGGCGTGAACGGTAGTTCTGTCGGAAAAGATCTTCGACATGGCAAGGTTGCCCTCGAAAGGGTGGGCGGAACTGTTAGTCCAGTGATGGCAATCCGCCTAGGAATGGTGGTCCAAAATACCACTCAGCTGGTTCGGAAGCTGTGAGGTGGCAGCCCCATCACTGAACTTAACCTGCGCAGCGCTCGTACCGCGGCCAGGGGATTTTTATTATTACTGGCTCTCTTCACAATGCACAACCAAACTTTTTATACTGTTGTTAAATAAATGGAACTACAAAATATATTTTTTCGTTATTTTTAAAAGTACGCATTTTCTGTAAATAAATTTTTGAAACGTGTTTTTGTTAATTTGGGAATGTTTTAAAAATACATTTCTGTTTTTTCAAAAGTCTCAAAAAGCTTAATTTTTACGCTTTAAAATGATACATGAACATTTTTTATCTTGAAAAACGACTGACATAATAAGAGATTTTGTTTAGAAATGTTCGCAGCTATTTCGTGATTCCTACGAATTTCAAATGATTATAAATGGGAAAAATTATATTTGTTACAATCTTCATAAGCGGTCATTTTATACATTTTAAGAAGTGCTACAGGAACACAAAGTTTGAAGAAAAACTGAAATTGTCAGAGTTGGGACCCTTGTTGATTTGGTATGGAATGACCCGGGAGCTTTCACTTTTTGAAAGACTTGAAGACAAAATGGGAGAAGAGTGTTTGAATTGTAAAGCAGAAATTAACATTCAATCAATGAAGTAGCTGAAGCCTACGGGGGGAGGGAGGTTCTGTGTAATATTTTGCCCCTGATTGGTAGGCAACCCACCATGCGTTGGTGGTTGGCAGATCACGTTCGAACGCAGGCAAAGAGATTTCATAAACCCGCCGAATTCGTATAGAAACGAGCCATGCAAATTGGGAAATTCTAATTTAAAATTTATATTAATGTAATTGCACTGGTCAGGATAAACGTACAATTGTAAAACATCGATTCTGAGTTACGATAGATTACTACATACTTCTGATAATCTATCTGAGGAGGATTACTGTAATTTATATATCAATTTTACCAAATGATTTGTACAACTTCAATGCTACATTAACTGTTACAACTGCCAAAATTACTATAAATTATTGAATTGTATTGATTTTGCAGTGATACACCTCACATCGTCTTCGTACAACTTTAATACATAAAATAGAGATTTTTTCCCTTAATGAAATCTGTCGTTCAAAGACAGATCTTGAAATAACGTAGTGTACAATTTTCCAAAAATAGAGTAGTTTTCGCGTAATTTTGCGTAAAATACAGAGTGTTCAGGGAAGAAGCAACGAAGCTTTGAAAATAAACTCTTTAGTCAAATTTAACCACATATTTTGCCTAATAAAGTACTTCGAGATTATTAGACAAAATATGATTAAAATTGATTTAAGAGCTTATTTTCCAAGTTTCGTTGTTTTCTTCCTGGACACCTATATAGACATTTTTAAACAATTATTTTTTCAAAGTGGATCTAGTGGTTTTCTGTAAATATTATCCTTCTGAGTAACAAAGAACGGTGAAAAAATAGATTTTCTTTGAACTCTGAATTTTTGAAAATTGCAAGAACTTAACATTCCAAAACTACAAATTTGAAGATAGAGGTTTTTATCTTAATCTGTTGTAAAAAATCATCTCTTTAAAAAAGTCATGTAATTTTTGATAAAAAAAGAGCAGCTTTCTCGGAATTTTGCTAGAGGTTAATGCAAATTATAAAAAAAGCTTCATTTTTTTCTATTTTTTCCACGAATAGAAGAAGGTACCCTTAAAAGAATGGCGAAGGTCTCGTTTTTGTTGAACTCTCTGTATTTTCGAAAATTGCAAAACCTGGAAATAAAGCGGAAAAATACGTGTTGTTGTCGCACAACTAGTTTCAATGGGATTTGTGATACTGGCAAAGGAACGGTCAGAATTGACATATCGAAACACTCCTTGATTTTTTAGCTGAATGCATGTGTGAAGGATGCTGCTCGACCAAAACGTTAACTGCTCATTATGTACTGGAAATATTGTTTAAAAAATCCCGAATATTATAAGTTTTTGCCACGCGCGAAACATCTTGAATCACCGGTTTGTGCAGCCCTAGTTCTTAATGCCACGTGAGAATGACGCGTGGAGCTCCTGTCCGCCCCTGCCGGGAGTTGGTTTCTTGACGGAAAAAGAAAGAAAGAAAAAAAGAGCAATTTGACCTTGCTTTACGAGTACATAGAGACGTTATTACTTTCATAAATTCTTTTATTTATTTTTAATGAAAAACCAGTTCATTAGTACATACTATGTATATAGGGATGTTAAGGGTGCTGAATTAATTTTTTCTTCTACAATTTCTAATGTTTGTAGATTGCCTTTTGATAACCTATTAATATTAATTTACGATACTTACGACTTCTGTAACTTTTAGAGAGCTAAAGCTCTTAACTAACAAAATTAAGAGACCTAAACGTAATTCTGAAGAAAATTTTCTCGTATATTATATTCACCACCACCTAAGATGAAATAATGTTCAGAAATATTACTATAATAATGTATGTTTATGATTATATTGAATAACTATATATACATATATAAACGTATATTGAAAATAATTTATTCTTTGTTATTGTTATTGTGTCGGGAAGTTATCTCTCAGGATCTGAGTTCGGGTCTCAGAGCGGATATAAATTTTTGCTGGTTGAAAACACTTTTGGAAGTTTATGTAATAGTATAATTTAGCCGAGCATTTAGAAAGAATGCGAAAGAGTATGTGCTTTTGTATCGCCACTAGTTGATTTTGCAATGCTATGCAATCAGAACGTCGTAGCCAAGGTGTCAGAAAAAGTTTTAAACACCAAAGTCTGGAAATTGGAATCAGCCGGATGTGGGACGTAAAAATACAATTCGAAAAAATAGCTATCGGAGATCTGGGATTTGTTACGAAAAATCTGTGTTCGAAATTGTCTTAGAAACTCCCAGGCCATTCACGAGACTGGGATATACAGGACACCTCTGATATTTTGCGCAAAAAATTTGAAGAGACATCCACCGTCCTTAGGATGTTGGTTGAAACCTGGAGTAGATTTTCTACTTAGCCGACATCCACCATCTTTATTTTGAATTTAGAAGTTAATAATAATAATAACAATAACAACAACACGGCGACGTGCATTTTCAGATACCTAATTGAATAGACTTAAACAAGAGATAGCTACGCAACTGCAAAATAACACACCAACAGAGTTTCATGGCGAGGAACAAGAAGGAGGACTATTTGGAAGGGAAAATGTAGCTGAAAATTAAGCGAGTCAAAATTGCAATGAACATATTATCAATTAATTAATAATTAATAAGTAATACCGTACGATATACTAAGCATTGCAGAAACGACCTCGTTTACCTAAGGTCATTGGTAGTGCAAATTTTTACGTTGTTTGTAAAGATATTCTATACTTGAAAACACATTATCGCAAATGATTTCATAGGAAGAAGTGTCTGTTGCAGTGGACTGTGCCACTTTGGCAGTTTCCTCTGTTTTCGGCAGAAATATTATACAGAAAAATGGCAAAACATCCAGGGACTCAACCGGGAGAGATGGCTCAGGGCATCAACTGATATCACTCCAGTGCCTCTGACCGGGAGGTCCTAGGTTCGAGTCCCGACAGTGGCAGGATTTTCGACACTAGCTTGTCAGGTAGGTCGAATTCTGTCGCCGTTTGGAGGAGAATTCTAGCGACCGGTTTCTCTGATCGGCAGTTTTCCGTGGTTTCTCCAGTCAACACCAGGAGAATGCCAGAGCAGTACCCTAACAAACAGGCCACGGACCGCACGCGATCGTTCCGTCCTCTTCCTTCTCCTATATTCACCCCTAATACACAATTACACTAACACGCACTACACTACCACACATGCCGGGGGACCGGTCAGGAGCTTAGAGCTTGTCCTGGCTGGGGCGGCGCCCCGCTAGTGGGAGATTCCTGGTTGGGAAATACCCGCTAGCCGACCGTTAGTTGGTGCCGGATCTCATCATACAGCGGGGGAAGACCATTGTCACCTCGCGAGCAAAAACACGCACTACATGTACGATACTAATGACCATAGTAGTTGACGCGCCCGGAATCACTAACAATCAATCAATCTCAGGACTACACCTCTAAATCCGAAGTCATACCAACATAGAAGAAAATAATAATTTCCAAAATTAGTAAATCTAGGAAGGAAATCAGCCATGTCAGCGAACTTCGCAGGGGAAGGAAAAGTACCTAAGAAAGTGAGAAATGGAATACGATCAATTGATACAAGAATGAAGTTGTTAATAAACCTTACAGATCTGGATATAAAAGATGAAGGGAACGTTTGAAAAAGAGAATTACTGCACTCGGCGCGAGAATTCGGCGTTATTGCGAACAGCAAAGAGACGCCAACAACAATCAGCCTTCGCTTTCGACCAGAAGAAATTTCATAGGCAGCAGCAGAATGACAATGAAGACAACAATTCTTTCTGTAGGCTGGATAGATTACAAAAAGCCTTTGATTCGGTATCTCACTCGTGGCTTCTAAAAGTCCTCGACTAGTACAAAATCGATCGAACACTGATCACTTTCTTGAGCTGCATGTCAGAATGGAAAACTCATTTGCAAATTAAGAAGGGAATTGCTGTTACGTGTCGGAAGATATTGTAATTCTTTGCGACGCTGTTTGTATGGAGGTTGGGATTGACATGTGCGTTACCCTTCAAATCGTCTACGAGCAAGTCCAAAACGGAGAACAAAATATGCAAATATCTAGTGACACAATTATTAAAAATCTCGGCACTGAAGGCTCCTAGAAATATCTGGGAATGTTACATTTGTTGGGAATTTTCGATTCAGACCTTAGGAACAAGATCGTACAGAACGTGTTATCGAGAGTAAATAAAGTCTGCAAAATATGGATCAATTCCAGAGGAAAAAATCTACTATTAATACTTGAGCTATGCTCATAGCAACTTTCACATTTGGTGTAATAAAATGGACAGAAACATCCGTACAGACTTTTGACAGGAAAATTAGAACTATGCTTACAAGGCATCGACTTCACCACTCTCAAACTTTAGTGCACAGGCTGTACTTACCTCGAGGAAGTTCAGGAAGAAAAATTCTTAATTTGGAGGCACTATGCGATCAGAGGAAGAAAAGCTACGTCTGTACTTTCTGTCCATTAACTCGTCTGTTCACAAAGCTATCTGTGATCAAGATAAAAAGATGACCCCACTCCGTCTGGCACAACTAAGCAAAGATTTTGATTATCTGAAAATCAAGACCGCGTAAATACCTGGAAAGAAAGGAACATAATGGTAGATGTTTCGCAACTTTAACTTTGGAGAACTTTGATAAGAAAAGCTCAGTGGAGTGATTTCGAATCTGGGGCCTCTTCGGTGAGATTGAAGAATTACTTTTCTCCATTCGAGACCAAGTTGTTAAAACCAGAGCGAATACAACTAATGGTGCTAAAACAGCACGTATTTTCATGCAAAATATGCGAAAATTACTCAAATTTTGGAAATGGGGATAATAATAATAATAACAATAACAACAAAAGATGATCCAGATAGCCGAAATCGCTTAGGCAGTAGTGCCATGGCGACCTCGGACGGATAGATCGTGGGTCCGAGTCCCGCCTCGGGCATCGGTGTGTTGGTGTATGTATGTGTGTGTCGTCCCTTTATTCTTCATTATCATCATCATCATCATCATCATCATCATCATCATTATTCCATCCCCCAAGGCCTAAAAACCTGGGGGATAAAAATTCATTCTACATAATGCTGATCTCCCCAAAAAGGATTTACATACACTTGCCACGGGTTAAATGTAACTGAGCTTCGAGAAGTGCAGATATACGTGGTCCTAGACGGCTATTTCGCGATCACCCAAATGATAATAATAATAATAATAATAATAATAATAATAATAATAATAATAATAATAATAATAATAATAGTTCATAAATGGAATACGGGGCTGTTTGTTGGGACCCTTATAGAAATTCCCAAAAGGAATATTTGAATAGAGTACAGAGAAGAGCGTATACGCTTACTTTCCGAGGGAATAGGAAGAATGTTGAATGGGAGTCTCTAGAAATTAGGAGAGTTAAGGCAAGACTCTGTGCCCTGTACAAAGCGTATGCCGGTTATCCAGCTTGGAAAGATATCTACATCCGATTGGGTAGACCTTCGTACTTTAGTAGGGGGATCACAAGCACAAAATTCAGTTTAGGCCACAGATAACAGATGTTGGAAAATTTTCATTTACAAATAGAACAATAACGGACGGGAATAAGTTACCTGCGACAGCCTTGGAACCCTTTTCTCTAGGTGTTCAAATATTTAAAAATAAATTAACTAATGATATTTGTAAACTTTATTAATTTAGTAAGTTGGATTATTATATCAGTTATTATTTGATTATTATTGATATTTTTATTGCTATTATTATTGTGTTAATTACTATTAAATGCGTTCCTGTTTTAAATATATAATTATATTCAAAGTAGTATTGTATTTATTTATTTATTTATTTTTACGTCAAAAAACAGTTAAAAACTGCGTATGACGTGCAATGGGGAAAAGTGAATTGTGTGCACATTTTCAAAATTCTGTGATCCCTACACTAAGTCATATACTACTTAAATTTTGAATATTGAAAGGGAGAAAAAAAACAAACAAAAAAAAACTCCCATGTAATAAAATCTATTTTCAAGGATAAATAAGCAATAAATTTTGAATTTTGAAAGGGAGATAAAAACAAACAAAAAAACTGCCATGTAAAAAAATCTATTTTTAAGGATAAATAAGCAATAAATTTTGGCTCTTATTACTTCCTGCCGCGACAACATGGAAACGAAAATTTGAATAATTGTATTTCCCACTGAATTCTAGAAGACGTGCACAGAAAATGAAGTTACATTTATGTCCAGAAGCAAAACAAGGGGCCATCTCAGCATTTGCTCAATGGATCAGGGAAACTGGACGAAAAACCTGATCGAGATGGGGGTCATTGACCCGGAAGCTGTAGTACAATAGTTGTTACAGGTTGTTTATACTCATTTATACAGTCCAAATGGTAATTAATGCATTATGTATCATTGTTAAAATTAATGTTACTTTT
The DNA here is from genome assembly GCA_011170035.1 of Teleogryllus occipitalis. Lineage (NCBI taxonomy): Eukaryota > Metazoa > Arthropoda > Insecta > Orthoptera > Gryllidae > Teleogryllus > Teleogryllus occipitalis. Next base: position 103,485 of record BLKR01003011.1, on the reverse strand, counting down.
CTTGTGATGCTCAGTATAGTCTCTAATTGTATAGAAACAGTTATGCAGCAGAAACGATTTCACTTGTGATTTAAACTTTTCTATTGAATTTAATCGTTTAATGTCATCTGGCAAAGTGTTGTAAAATAATGTACATGTATTGTATGTGAATTTTTTGTAATGAGCTGTTGATACTGTCACCTGATGAATATGATTTCTACGTCGAGTGTTATAGTAATAGACTTCAGCATTTTCTGAAAAATATTCCCGCCCTTGAGCAAGTCATTTTTTACAAAAACCACTGATTCGTAAATAAAAAGACACGGTAATGGTAGAATTCCTAGATTAATGAAGATAGGCTTACAAGAATCACGTGGGTGGGATTTGGTTATTATTCGTACAATTCGTTTTTGTAATCTAAAAGTCTGGGAGCTATAAGATGTATTTCCCAGAATATTATGCCATATCTCAGGCGGGAATGAACATTCGCGAAGTATACACAACGAGCAGTATGAAGGCTGACTGAATTTGCAAGAATTCTGAACGCGTAGCATAATGAACTTAATTTTGTGTTCAATTCATTTAAATGGACGTTCCATTTAAGGTTTGACTGAATTGAGAGACCTAAAAATGTTGTTGCCCTAACATCAGTCAATGGTACACTGTTCATTTTCAATGGAGCACAGAATTGTCTATTTGAAATGGAAAACTGCATTAAAACCGTTTTCTTTTCGTTTACTATTAATTTGTTATTTCGGAACCAATTTGAAACATCTGATATTGTACTATTTACGGTTTCTTTATTGCAAAGGATGTTCGTATCATCCGCAAAGAGAACCGTTCTTCCGTTTCGAATCGTCGAGGGCATATCGTTTACGTAAAGTAGGAACAGAATAGGGCCTAAAATCGATCCTTGAGAAACTCCACATGCAACGGGCAAAGAGTCGGAAAGGTGCGTACGTAAAGTTCCATCGTTCCAGTAAGGTATTTCAACTTTCTGAGATCGTTGTTTAAGGTACGAACATAACCAATCTAGAGCAATACCACGGATTCCATATGAAGGTAATTTTGAAAGTAAAATGTCATGATCAATGATGTCAAAAGCTTTTGAGAGATCTAAAAATAATCCAATAGGTGCCTCGTTTTGATCTAATGATGAGGCGACATCTTTAAGAAAAGAAAATATAGCTGTTTCCGTTGATTTTGATTTTCTAAATCCATGTTGGCAATCTGAAAGCGCGTCGTGTTTAGTGAGAAACGTTTCCATTCGTACGTAAAAAAGTCTCTCTAATATTTTTGAAAAAACTGATAGAAGAGAAATGGGCCGATAATTTTGTATAGTAATTATAGTATGTATAGTAATGTAGTAATGTATAGTAATAAGTATTAAAGTGTGGTGAAGTGTTGTGCCGTGTAGTGCAGTATAGAAGTAGAAAGAGAAGTGAATTTCAAATGTTGTGAAGTGAAGTGTAATTAAAAAGTCGTGTAATCTTGTATTTAATAGTTTAAAATATCTGTGGAGGTCAACCATAAAATGAAGTTAATGCTATTATTGTTAGCATATTATTATTATTATTATTATTATTATTATTATTATTATTATTATTATTATTATTATTATTATTATTATTATTATTATTATTATTATTATTATTATGTTTTAATATAAAGTAATAAGTTAATATAATAATTTAAAGTTAATATTAGTAATAGGTAAATTGTAGAGTTCTGCCACCAGGTTGTATATACCTACCTGCAGAATAATATCTATCTATCTATCTATCTATCTATCTATCAAATAATAATAATAACAATAACAACAACAACAACAACAGCAACAACAACAACAACAATAATAATAATAATAATAATAATAATAATAATAATAATAATAATAATAATAATAATAATAAATATTGTTATGCACAATACAACTTACAACGTGCTATTATGCACAACCAACCAACCTACACTTTATATATTCTTATATATTTTTGTATTGCTCATAATAATATTACCCCTCTCCGGAGATAAGCTTCAGCTACGCCACTGACTTCTTTGGTTGTTAGTCTTGTGAGTTAAGGACATGTTATATCTGGGCGGTGTCGGTGTTCCTGCCAGAATGAAACATGAATTCTGGCGCTCATCTACACGACGGTACGCGGGCTTTTTCATTCTGGGAACTACCTCTGCGGGGCATCGCCACAGCCGGGGGAGGCTCTAAGCTCTCAAATTGGCCAGACGTGTGGTAGTGGAATGGAAGTGGACAGGAATGTAAGTGTAAGTGTATGTAAGAAAGTGGCGAGGACAGGAGAAGAAAGAAGAAGGGAAGATCAAGCCCGGCCTGTGGCCTGACTGTTAGGATACTGCTCCGGCATTCGCATCGTATTCATCGAAGTAATCACGGAAAATTACTGTTCCGGGCAGCCAGCCTATAGAATTCTCCTTTACATAACGGCTGAATTCGACCTAGCTCTCAAGCTAGAATCGGAAATTTGCCACTTGAATCATAACATTGGTAATCTATAACCCAGAATTAATTGTTCTCAACATACTATAAAATAAGGTGTTTTGTTTCTAAGTTCGTTATATAGGCCAGGGTCAATAGCATTTTGTTGATACCTGAATTACTGGTTTGATGTTTTTTTTGTTATCGGTGTCGGTTAAACTTAATGAAAATATTTCGTTCAGAATATTAAAATTAAATTCACGATGGAATTTAGAATATATGCCTTGGAAAAAATTTATTTTTAAATTAAAAGAAATTGGTGTAAGAATGAAATTATCTCGTAAATTATTTTAAGAGAATAAATATCAACCAATATTTCACATCAATTCTATAGTACCCAACATTAAATATATTTAAATTAAAAAAATGTATTTCCCAAATAAATATTTTGGTCATCAACCTTACAACATTCTAAGGAGATAACGTTGTTCCTTCAAGATCGACGAGTGAATTGTTTTTTGTGGGAATGCTAGTACATCATATTTTCAACTATCGCAGCAGCAGGGAATATGTGTATCTATTCGATAAGGAATTAGGACTGGTTCTTTGTGGAATACGTCATAAGAATGGAAAGGTCTCCGTGCATTTAATGACTTAATCGACACCTTTTCTACTGGATACTGTGGCATTCAGGCGGAGAAAACTAGTAAGTACACAAAACGACATCGAAGAATCGGCCGGCCTCTTTCGTGAGCGCCTCGTGAGCAGGGAAGGAGAAATGCCGCCGGAAGGATGCGCGCCTCAAACCGGTTCCTGCCCACCACTTTCCCTCACGTGGGTGACAATGAACAAAAAGTGTCTTAACCACTGCGGAGTATTCACGTTTACATAATTAACGCCGTTCACACGGCAATTAATTGTGTTCAGACGATGATAAGGATCGCGTGATTTTGTTATTGTTCAGAAATGCCCCACTGCAAAATCGTAAGCAAATAAACGTTGTGACGTAAACTTTCCCTTTTCTTTTCGTTTCTAGAACTGAAGGAAAGTGGTTAACGAACTTGTGAGCATGTTACTCATACGTGTTAGTTCTAATGATCAGTGTTTTTTTATACATCCGTAAGGTAATAGGAAGCTCTACGCATTGCGACGGGAGGTTAGACTTGCCCTTTCTCTTCTCATTTCCTTCTTCCTACGATTGCTAATAGTTGGTTTCGTTTTGAAGCACACATTTTAAAGTTTGTATTTATACCCTTAGCGCATATATCTGCTTTATTCTAGGATACAAGCTTTACACTATCTTCTTTAATGTAACTCGTTTGAATTTGTCAGAGAAACGTAACATTTTGGTCTATTAGCGATAATGTAGTTAAAACTGCTGTCAGTTTGATATTTGTATTATTTCGATCCTAGGAGAAGCAGTTAAACAATTTCTATCGTTAATTGGTAAAATGCAATAAGAGGAAAATCAATGCATCACATCTGTAAGAGAAAACGGGACTCGCTGTATGTTCTCTGCCATTTGCCTTTGCCCAACAGATGGCAATGCGGTGTGCTTACTCTAAAAACTGTCTTGTATCACTCTACTAGTATTAGAGATGTGCTCATTTTACATTATTCCCATGTGCTACATTATGTTCACTCGTTATCGAATTAAAAAAGTATATGTAAATTATTGATTTATATTTATTAATATTATATAAAAATATCGAGAATTGTTTAATGTAGTTTCTATGGAAAATAATTTCTAGATATCATTTTTAAAGAATTTTCGTGATTGGAAATTTCTTCAATCCTTTGTGCTTTTTCACACCACTTGTGTGTTGATTTTTCACCACGCTCAAAGAAACTACTCTAAGCCTTACTGGCAAGTAGTTCTGTAATAAATTTTGTCTCTGTGCAGAAATGTGCTTTTAAACATCACAGATTTGCAGGCCTAATCACACTTTATTTACAAAATTAAAACAAAATTAAGTGTTTCTAAGGAAGATCAAATGTATTTTACACGTATTCGAAGAACCCTGAGTTTTCTAGTGCTTTTCAGGTATCTCGTTAAAGTTCTATTATATTTCTATAAAATTAATTAAAAGTGTTTAGGGCCGTGCAATTACATATTTTTGTGTACATACATGATTTTTAATTCAATTTAGCAATGATGAAGGGCTTATGTAGAAAAAGTGACACATTGATATCACTTCTCTATTTTATATTTTAATTTTAAAAAATGCTTTAAATCCATTCGTACTACTACTACAATTTAATCTTTTTATTTTGCTGAGACAGAAAATTTAGAGAGTGGGAAAAGAAAATTATATTTCTGTTAATGTGGGTAGTTATCGCCAAAATGCTTTAAAGGATTTATGAGGTGTGAAGGAGATTTGAGGAGTTCATGAATAATCATTTCATTTTTATTTTCTTACAAAAATGCATTTATTGTCACCATTTTCTTGCAAAAATCTAGAACTACAAAATATATTACGACGTACAAAAATAAAAATAATACTCTGCACAGAAAACAATACAACTCTTTATACATTATAAAGTCTTGGGTTTGACTGATTAAGTACAAGAGTATCCTCGTCATACAAAATCGATGATGCAGTAGCACCGGAAAAACTTGCGAGTTTCATCTCAGTACAATAGAATCAGAGAATATTACCATTCGAGACTGTACTATAGTATACAACACTTGAGATGTTATAGGGAAGAAACCCCGGTAAACGTAAGATGGAGTGGAGCGCGATGCAGCCACGATCTGTCGGGGTGGCGCCTTCGGCTATCAGGAGTTGTAGGCGGCGACTGAGACTCCGAAGACGCCGCGCGCTCGCGCAGGTACTGGCTGACGCCCGGCCGGATCGATGGCGGGGCGCCTTAGTACGGGCCACCGCTGGAGGACGGAGGAGCACCGTAGCTGGAGGACGGGCCCGAGGGTCCGCTGATGCCTCCACCGTGGCCACCGCCGTGACCACCGCCGTGACCACCGCCGCCACCGCCACCGTGGCCCCCGCCGATGCCGCCACCGATGCCTCCTCCGATGCCTCCACCGAGGCCTCCTCCAAGGCCGCCGCCGATTCCACCGCCGAGTCCACCGCCGATGCCTCCTCCGATGCCTCCACCGATGCCTCCACCGATGCCGCCTCCGATACCGCCACCTCCTCCAGCTTCTTTCTGGGTCTTGTAGCGGATGAAGTAGACTTCGGGTTTGGATGGCGCCGTGGGCGCTGGTGTGGGGATGGAGATTTCTGGCGCTTCTTCGGGCTTCTTGACCAAAACGTAGATGAGAGTCTTCTGCTCGTCTTGTGGGATTTGCGGAATAATGGGAGCAGTCGGAGTGGGTGGAGTGGGAGCCTTGATAAAAATGATCTTGTAGTGCTTCTGAGGAGCGGCGGGCGCGGATATCGGGCGTGCTGGTCGGACGAATTCGGGTTCTGGGGGTGGTACATGGACGTAGATGTGTTTGTGGATCTGCACACCGCCGCCGCCGCCGCCACCACCGCCGCCTCCGAAACCACCGCCGCCTCCGAAACCACCGCCGCCTCCGAAGCCACCACCGCCTCCGAAGCCGCCGCCGCCGCCGAAGCCGCCGCCGCCGCCGAAGCCGCCGCCGCCGCCGAAGCCACCGCCGCCGCCTAGGCCTCCGCCGCCGCCCAGGCCTCCTCCGAAGCCACCTCCGTGGCCTCCTCCGAAGCCGCCACCGCCGCCTCCTCCGAAGCCTCCTCCGTGGCCACCACCGCCTCCGAAGCCACCTCCGTGGCCACCTCCGAAGCCGCCGCCTCCACCACCTCCAGAGGGTGCTCCGTACGACGAGGACGGAGGGCTGTACGAGTAGCCCGCTTCAGGACGGGCGTGAACTGACAGGGCCAGCAAGGCGGTTACCTGTGACAGGCAGACGAGTTTTGCTTAGCGGATCTCTCACAAAGTGGACGAATTCCTTCCTGATTGTGCATTTTTAAATGTGGATGAGCGTCTTGTATAACAAATAGTTACCTATTTATTGGCATTAAATTATATCTAGCATTGTGGGTAAAATAAACTGTGGATGTGTATCATAAACGAGGCGTTAATAATCTTGTTTAATAATGGAAGAACGATATAATGCTTTTCATACATGGAAGTCATTCGATTATTTGAGCATTTGACCATAGTTATCTATCCATATGAACGTGCACATACTTCTAAATGGAATCATAATAGGATAGAAAATTATAACCTGGGAAGAGACGAATATGTCGTGGTAATTGAAAGTATTAAGGCTTTAAGATACATCGTAACAAATGAAGAAATAAATAATTCAAAGTATAATTTGAGATAAAAAAGTCTAGTCTGCTCATCTGCACTCGAGTTTCTACGTATACTGCTATAAAACCTGATATATTGTTTCATATCGCTTGTAGCTGTAAGCCGGGGTTTTTTATTCTACGGAGCCGTGTGTGAGTTTAAATATGTGTAACATTACCTGCACAGGTTTCGCGGTAATTTTTTAAATTTCGAATAGATGCTAAAAGAAGTTGTTAAAATCTATTGAAATAATCCACATCTGTAAAATGAGTACAATTGAAAATTACGTCTTACATTTGTACTGTAGCATAGTACTAACCCAAGGAAACAAAAACGTCTAGGTATCATCTTTATGACTTTGACCTTAATTAGAATTCCATAAGAGAAATATTTTCTTCAACTATTTTATACAACTCGATCTGAATTAATTTTATTCGTTTCTTGTTCTCTGCCAAAGGAAATGCTTAGCATTGACTTAGAGACCGACTCCTGTCACACTTCGACTTTCATGGCACACTAGGAATTGAGCCAAGAAGTGAAAGACTGAGCGCAGAAGACACACGCAACTGGTATGCACGCCGCGTCTAGAAGAAACGTTTGAAGTGCATAGATGTACAGGTAATAACTCTAACATACCACCCTATTTTAACTGTATCTATTGCATACTTTATATATCTACTTACACGCATCAACTAGGCTGACAAAAGGATCAAATATGAATCCATCCCCAAAAATTTACCTATAGTTTGACGACTGGCCTAGGGAAGAAACGCTTCAAAAATATTTCGTAGTTCGTAGGAACTAGTTTCTTCCAATTTTCATCTCGTATGAGTTCTGATCTAACGTAGATCTCGTCTAGGATGGTTCCAAAATGACCTATTTCAACCAGAGAGCTGAGACGTAACGAATTTGTCTCGTTTAATTTTCATGATTGTAAAATGTATACGCCACACGCTACTGAAACGCTATCTTTCAAAGTTCAAAGCTACGCACGATTTGTTTGTAACTGCAGAAATGCACAGGACTGCTGCGTGCATGCGGCCTGCTCTGGTACAGTTATAGGCTCGCGCAATTCAGTCACTGGCTGGAGACACGATGCACTACGACGATCCCTGGGACTCGCGAGAGTCAACTTACCACGAAAACCTTCATTGTCGACTCCCGATGGCTCCGGACGAGCTCGGAAGACGAGTGGTAACTGACTCTCCGTCGGGGTCCACCGCTCCTTATAAACCCTTTCGGCGGCGCGACCAACGCCGGGATTCGAGGAAGGAGCGAATCTCCCTCTCCCCTCCCACGACCCCTGCCGCTCTCTTCGGATGCACCTTCCCCCTCCGCGGGGCCTCCCCCTCTTTCTTTCACTCGCCCAGGAACTGTTGGGGCGCTTCCTTTCCAATATGCTTCCACGTCTCCCAGCCGGCAGCTCCGCCGCGCCGGTTTCGCTCTCGGGAGACGACGCAGGCGGCGGTGGTGAAGGCAGCGGTGGCGGCGGAGGATGGGACAGAGGCCGGTGAAGGCAGCGGCGGAGGTGGCCGAGCGGGGGAGACGGCGGAGGCGGTGGCGGAGGCGATGGCGTGGCCGGCGGTGCCGCGGGGGCGGGGAGGTGGCAGGCGCCACGCAGAGGATCCAGGTCGCTCTCCTCGAGGCGGGGGCGGGGGCGGGGGCGGAGGAGGAGGGGACGGGTGAGGAGACGAGGTGCGCTGGGCAACGCGCAGCATGGGCCGCCGGTGACCAGGACCGACGACAGGCGATGCCGGTACTTTTCACTGGGCGCGTTGCTCGGAATGGGGACTCGGCCACAACGACTTTAACATCCATCGGACAGTACTGCTTGGTATCCGTTGCCAGGGGAGTCTTTTAACTCGTGGAAAAGGTTACGGCATCTAAGAAAAGTACATTCACACTTGAAACAGCAATAATTTCTAGTAACAATACCACGATTTCAAAATCTTCAGAGAAGGGAACTTCGATGAAAATTTTATTTCACTTCATCCGTAGCTTGCGGGATTTCTCTCAGTAAGCCAGGCGGTCACCTGCGATCTGCGCTATGCTGTGGAGAGCGCAATGATGGACACCTGTGATGATCGCCCTCGCCCGCGGTAGAAATCAGAGCAGCTTACCACAGGATAATGAAACGCGACTACAAGAAAGTGAAGTAAATCTCCCTGCAGATAATTGTAGTTAGTTCTTGTTTTCTCATAAACATCGGCCATTGTCGTTAAATTATTACATTATCCTGGAACAGAACGCATTATTCCTAACAACTGCTCGCGTTTTCAATAGGTCGGAGGAGCTGAAAGCACCTGCTTATTAGAGGACGTATATTTAAAAATTGTAAGGGAGATTATCATTCTTCACTTTTTCAGCTGAAATGAACTATGAAGTATCATTGCACTTATACTTTGAAATTTCCGAAGAAAAAACATTCTAGTCCTATTGAAAAATTCGTATAAAAATGAATGTGAAAAATGAAAACATACCCTCTTAATAATATTTAACGTTCGATGTATCATATGCTCTTCGAACTTTCGATATGCTCTGCCATCGCCACCGTCTGTAAATTGTGCAGTGGCCGTCGCGCATTAACGTCTGTTGACGCAGGAGTGAAAATATTTTTTTTTAAATCAGTTGTCAAATTTTTCTAACTTTACTTTGTTGGTAATTTTATTTATCTTTCAAATATTTATGGTTAAAAGGTTGGGAAGAGTTTCTGGAGCTCCAGAAAAATGTTCGCAAATTGTACTTCTCCTCCATACGTCACGCAGTTTTCACTGTTTTTTGACAAAATAAATCAAATCGAAACATTTGGTAATAGTTGGTGTTTTATGTGTTCATTGTTCGTATGATTCGTGTTCATCGCAATTTGCAAAAAGAATTTGGCTCATGAACATTTTTGAAACCCTTTTCACTGTTTGTATAGCTGTTTAGAATGTTTCCATTTCCATATTTTGATTTTATTTACTTATTTATACGTTTAAATATTATCATATTTTCTTGCATACAACTTTTTTTGGGAACACCATTACATAACTTTAATGGTAGTCGCCCTCCAACACGCTGTCCGTAAAAACAACATTAAAACACGTTTGTTTTGAAATGAAATGTAATGTGCCATATTTTTCAGCGTTTTGCCCTTTTATTTGGGTTACTTATGACAGCATTTCTTGAATGTAATTTTTCTCGGAAATTTCTCTCATATTCACGACTAGAAAAATGCACAAAAGTGGATTTTTAATCTCTTGATCTACATTTTGGAACTTCCTTTGCGCGGAAAGATTTATTGCTTCGAGAAACAGTAAATCATATCTACCTTCGCTTGTTTGTAGGATAATGTGAGCGCTTTAAAACTTTTTCGCCCCAAATAATAAAACAAACAACAAAACAGTGAGACTATTTTCTTGATCCCAAAAATCCAGCAAAATTGGAAAGTGAACCTCGAAACATTTTTATAATTATGATTTTTTTAAATAGAGCCTATGTGAGCGCAGATATTTATTATAATTCAGTTACAGATCATCATCATTATTTGCTGCAGTAAGGGCAGAAGCTGTAATTCTTTTCGCTACTAGATAAATGTTTTATGTGATCCGTTTCTTATATATTGCAGATGTACGCTTCGAAATAATGACTGGACGATCGGTGAGCGGAAAATGCACATCTTTGAATGGATGCTTATATTCTCTCACAGAGAATGTCACTGAAATTATTCAATATACAAGATAGTGTTGCGGTGAACGTCTACTCTGGGCAGGTACCTAGCAGTGTACAAAATAGTTATGATTACCTATATCACTGTACAAACGCCATAAACGTGGAAGAAAACAATAAATGGCGATTTTTCAAGGAACAATGAGGAACAATAAATGATAGAAACTCTGTTATTGCCGTAGACAATTTTTCTATGCTTGGACTGATTGTTTCGCAAGTGCAGTATTTTCACTGCATAGAATCAATATTTCTGAAAGCGTTTATTTATACTAAATATTATTTTCATTTATGAGCAGGAATGGTGACTATATTACATTATAATAATGTGGACCTAACGGGAATACATTTGCGAAATGTCAACCGTAAGTTACCATTCATTTCGGCCAGGCTTGCTTACAGGGTGTGAACTTCAAGAAGAGTATAGAATTAGCGAGGAAAATATCCACGCTGCCCGTACGGACGATTTTATTGTGCGTGGATAATTCTTTTCCCTCGCAAATTCACTTGCTGCTTATCTCGCTTTTAGAATCTCGGATCTGAAAGCTTCGGAGCTACCGATTTCTGCAAGCGGACTTTCAAAATAAGACCAAAGGTAATTATGATCCAATAAGAATATTTGGTGAATATTTGTTTATGAAATACAATGTGATTTTTACCTATCGAAGTTACTTAGTTTTAAATTATTACAATGTCATTTATCAAAAATCGAAACAAAGCATTCGAATATGGTTCTACCTATCTTATTGTGTTCTATCTTAATGTCTCAAATAAAAATGACGGTTTTTATTTAAAATTTCAAACGCGTTCCCGTCCCACTTCTGCGGGAGGCGAAGTCAGATTAATCTTATCTCGTGTAAATGAGCCCCTAACATTTAACTTTACATTTAAAATATTTTTTGAGGTGGCCACAGAAATGGTATATCTTTAATGGGATCTGTACGTTGTAGGAATATGCGAAAAAATGAACTTTTGTAATTTTCGAAAATTCACAGAGTGAATGCTATGTTAATTCTTTGCGATTTTCGAAAATACGTAGAGTTTACAGTAAATGGGACTTGCGTCATTTTTAAGCACCTTTAACCATATTCATGAAAAAAAGTTGAATGAACATTTTTTGAACCATTAAAAAAGAAAAGAAAAATGTTAAGGATTCGTGTAAAGTACCCTCAAAATCAAATTATCCGTTTAAAATTCGCCGGGCCTTACGTTCGGCCGGATCGATCGAGGAATATCAGTTTTCGAGAAAATTGTGTGAACGTTTTAGGTAGATGCGTTGACAAGAGAGACGAATGGACTGACGGACGGACCGACAGACGTTTTACCATCAACCAATATTTCGACTTCAGGAACCTACAAAACGTGGATTCTGACTATCGAATGTATTAGAGGAAGTAATTTACTATATATTGGAATAGGATTAAGTCACTTTTGGTGTATCAGGACAACATGCGTTTTTCAGTTGAAAATTGCCTTTTTGGTGAAGGATTAGAATACTTTCTCTATATTGCCTGCGTAGTATGCGAAAAAATGAAAAGGCGTGAAAAACTGTGACGTGCCTAATGTGCAATCTGCAAATTTCATAAGGAAGATCCTGCGTTTGGACTCTGGCGACTGTAATATCTACTCTATACTATTCTTCACAGAGATCTGAAAGTAATTTCCGTTACAGCATGACTGAAGTGTAAGTATCGAAGGAGTGTTCCGTTTTAACATTTAGTTCTGTTTCGTTGAGAGACCACACGTGAAAGTAGCTCAGTAACCGAAATATCAGCCAGCATATTTGTATATAATAATCTTGTGAAGTAGTAGGCTTGAGCAGATGTATGAGCGCAATTTGTAGAATGAGTCAGGGAACTCGAGACATACTCGTATGCTCTTGTGAAAATATGTCGTAAAGCAATGAAAGAGAAACGGCTCGACCGAAATTTGAATATTGAGTAAAAAAGCTGAACAGTAATTGGCTGATCATTTCAAATATGCGAAGTAAAAATATTAATCATGTTACCTAGTTATGTAGCATGGTTTCGTTGTACGTTCGGTTGAATGTTTCATAGGTTTTCAAAAAAGAATTCAAGAAATACCCGAGTACCCGAGTTAACTTCAACTTCCAAAGTGACGTATCCCAATTTCCGTTAGTTTTCTAGTTTTATGTATCGATATGTTGATAAGTCGCTTCTCCGTTATGCTGCCAAATATTCTGTTCAAAAATTTATTTTCTCTTGTGTTAAATGGTATTCGAAAAACATTGAATCCTATCTTGAACTATAAGGCTGCATTGGAGTACTTTCCCTTCCTGAAAATTCATGGAGATATGTCACTTGAGAAATAGGCTCTTAAATTCATTAATAACCTTAATTTCTCAGTGGTTGAAAATATTACAAGCATTTTATGGGTATACTAGTGGCAAATAGCAAGTGAAGCTTCTTAACTATTTAGAGACACTTTATTAGAAAATGCTACTTAATTGACATTTATACCCTCTTTCTCATCAAATAAAAATGTACGTAAGTTTCACATCCAAATATTTTGAAAGTAGGATTTCGGGAATGGACTTCACTTACTACTGCCTGAAATCCTTACCGAAAAATATTACTTTCCCTCCTACTGGAACAGCGCATATTTCTGAATCTTCATCTCTCATGTCTCTCAGCGAATAGTCTACAACGTTAACTGCTGCAGCTGGGACCATTAAGCTGGGAACAAAATGATGTATTGCTAAAAATATCTGCATGTAGAGGAACTACGTAAGTTTAAGTACAAAATTTTGAATTGCGATTCTACGTGTGGCATGACTTGGGCCAAAGTTTTATTTACCTGAAAAAACTTGGGCAAAGTGTTGGTAAATTCAAAATTTCGAATTTCCTATACCGGTGTGCTAGTCTGTACTAAGTTCAACTGTTGACTTGCGATTATCGGCGTTGTATGACTTGAGAGAACGTTTTTAAAAGCTGTGCAAACTTGGCCAAAAACTGGGGCAAAATGATGTGTTCAAAATTTTCAATTTTGGGGTGCTAATGTGATTTAAGAAAAAAAATTGATTTGCGATTCCCGCCATCGTATGACTTGGGCAAATCTTTTTATAGACTGGGAAAACTTGGGAAAAATGATTATTCGAATTTTTTTATTGCTTAGGCAAACTTGGGTAACATGATGGTGTATGTCATTTGATTTCTCTATAACACGGAGGTACGGACTTCATGCACCTCTGTACTTGATGTAGCATTCAGCTGTTTTGATATTTTTATAATTTTCATCTTAAACATTTATAGAAGAAAATATTTCTGTTTAATCAAGTTGCATCAGTAAAATAATGAAAATGATTTAAAAAATATCATAAGGAATATAATTTATTAAAGCTATAATTTGAGTTACGGCCGAGAGTCCCCACGTCGGTATGAACTGGATTACAAAGAAACTTATTTTTGAAAGTTGACCTTAAGAAGTTGAAGATTAAAGGAAAGTTCTGTTGGAAGGTTCTCCTATTTACTGAGACGAGGATAATTATAAACAGGATGTGCTTGTACCAATTATATTATTAGTATTAAACGATTAATAACTTTTTATTACAATCTTATATTGTTTTATGAACGGTGAAATACCCTAATGTATTTCATCTTAGAAACGTTGACCACTCACATATTTCTTGAGAATTTCTTACGTGTCGCTGATGCAATTTAGATATGCTTTGTTTATTTGAATAGGTCGTTTTCAAATCAGCTGTACGCTTAGCTCAATGAGGAGGAACTAATTCAGCAGTATTCTTTTCACACATTCATATGGCAAGTTTCTATTATCCTTACAAGTCTTGAACTACTATTTAGTAGGCTTTTTAGACCACCAAATCCATTTCAGAATTTACATGTATTATTATTATTATTATTATTATTATTATTATTATTATTATTATTATTATTATTATTATTATTATTATTAATATTATTATAATTATTATTATTATTATTATTATTATTATTATTATTATTATTATTATTATTATTATTATTATTATTATTATTATTATTATTATTAATATTATTATAATTATTATTATTATTATTATTATTATTATTATTATTATTATTATTATTATTATTATTATTATTATTATTATTATTATTATGGATCTTATTGTAGCGAAACTGCCTGCCCGTTGATACTTGGGAAAGAGCCAATTGGGCAAAAGGGAGATTTGGCAGCAGCGCGGCAGATGATGGGCGGGCATTTTGGTTACGGCTATGAATAGCGAGACGCAGTGTCTTTATTAACCCGTTATTTCCAATATACGATGTCAGGAGTGGAATTGGAGTTCGTGAAGGAACGAGGTGTGTCCAAACACAGTGAGTTATATAGGAAAAAGTGATGTGTCCCCGCGCGTCGTGTGAAGAGCGGATACAGCAGATTTACATTTTGGTATCCGAAAATGACGGACGATGATCAAAACATGGCAACGGCAGCGATCATATCAGTCAAACGGCGAGCTCATTCAACTTTAATCATCCAGAGGAATGGTCGATCTGGGTCGAAAGATTCGAGAGGTTCATGTCAATCTCAGATTTAACAAACAAACAAAAACAAACATACAAAAATAAAATGAGAAAATTGACTCTGCTTGAGCGGGCAAGAAATCAAAGTACATTTTAAAGCAAGTCGTGCCGAACCTTGAAACAACAACCTACACAGGAGTGCATGTAGCTTTAAAAATTATTTTTCGCTCAAGAAAAGTATCATTTTTGAAAGAATTTAATTTAAATCCAATTTACAAGCGACGGGCGAACCGGTTGATGATTTCTTGACTTCATTGCACACCTTAGCCGACCGTTGTAATAATGGAACGCTAAAGGACCAGATTTGAGACGGTATTGTGATCGGTTGTAAAGATACCAAACTTTCTGAAAGGTGTTAAAGATACCAAACTTTCCGCTAATTCGCGATATTATTCTTGACAAAGCAGTGGAAAAGGGGCGGCAAGCTGAGTCATTGGCGAGGCAAAACGAAATTTTGCGAAGCGGATAAGAAGATGCGACGGTCAACAAAATTTATTCACGACAGAGGAAACCGCCGCAGCGGTTTGAATCTTCGAGAGGAAAAGACTCCAGCGTTACAAGAAAATCGATGTGGTTGGTGCGGTTTAAAGTTTCATCGATACTTACTCGACCGTATACTGGCTGTGCGAAGAGGGAATTGATAGATTGGCGATTCTGGACGCGTCAACTCCTAAAGTCATTAGTCCCGTAAGCGTAGTGCATGCTTTATCGTGGGAGATGGCAGCGATCTTTCCCCGTTGACTGGCGAGATCCGGCGCCGACCTACGTCCACTTGCGAGGGTTTCTCAAACGATGCATCTTCCACCAGCGTGGTACCGCCTTACCCGGGAAGAGCTCTAAGCTCCTGACTGGTCTGCCGACATGTGTGGCATTGTAGTGCATGTGAGGTGTGTGTAAGTAAGATGTGAGGATAGGACAAGGAAGAGGAAGGAAGGATCGCGCGCGGTCCATGGACGGTTTGTTAGGGTACCGCTCGGACATTAAAAAAATGGTACATTCACAAAAATGGTTCCCCCCGCAATAACCCGTAAAATATTTAGGCTTATATCTTGATACCAAGTTAACTTAGGAAAACATATAAATGCCAAAGTGACCCAAGCTAAAATAAAACTGGCACAACTACGACATAAATAATTATAAATCAGCTGTAGCAATTTACAAGACAATTTTAAGATCATTAATGTTGCACGCCAGCTCAATTTGGATCCATTCTGCTAAAACTAACATCCATTAACTAGAAGTCCTGCAAAATAAATTCTTAAGAATAGTTGGTCATGCCCCTTGGTATATATCTAACTTGGAATATATCAATCAACTTCACAACGAATTTAATTTGGAACCAATTGAACAATACATCACATATCTGGGCACCAACTTTATCATAACGTACCTCAAATCCCAGCCCTATCACCATTCAAACTTGCCAAAACCCCAATTACCAAACACGAATCAAAAACAAATATCCGTATCACATATTTCTAAAAACATTTGCAGATTTAGATGCAGACGGGACCCGAAAAGGGATTTCCTCTCCCTTGTAATAGCATCTAAGATTATATTTAGGTTAGCATATAAGTCTGTAAATACATATGTATAGTTATATTCACTGAGCCATGTAAATTCTGCAAAAATTAATAAATTAAAAAATACTTTATCACCGATAATATCCCTACGACTATGATAGAAAATATTAGAATAGAAACCGGGAGCGGTAGCTCAGTGCATCAACTGATATCACTGCAGCGCCTCTGTCCGGGAGGCCCTATGTTCGAGTCCTGATGGCGGCAGGATTTTCGACACTAGCTTATCAGCTAGGTCACATCCAGTCGCTGTCTGGAGGAGAATTCTGGCGGCCGGCTGCTCTGATCGGTAGTTTTCCATGGTTTCTCCGATCAACACCAGGCGACTGCCAGAGCAGTACCCTACCAAACGGGCCACGGACCGCGCACAATCTTTCCTTCCTCTTCCTTGTCCTATCACTAACCTTCCTTGTCCTATCACCTTGTCCCTTACACTAACATGCACTACACTACCACATATTCCGGGAGACCGGTCGGGAGCTTAGAGCTTGTCCCGGCTGGGATGGTGCGCCGCTGGTGGGAGTCCTGGTTAGGAGGAAAACCCACAAGCCGACGGTAGGTCGGCGCCGGATCCCGCCATCCAGTGGGAGAAGATCACCGCCATCTCTCGAGAAAAACATGCACTACTCTTACGGGACCGATGACCAAAGCAGTTGACGCGCCCGGAAACACGAAAAAATCAATGAATTAGACTGGATCTAAGGAAAGATGTTGCTTGCGCAAAATTGAAAGAATATTAATTGCCGAGTGGCTAAAGTTAAACAAAATCCCGAATGAGCTACAGCGATATTTCACCTTTAGTGCAATATTTCTCTTGCTGAAGACCTGCTGTTATAAAATACCCGTTCAATTATACGA
Organism: Teleogryllus occipitalis; assembly: GCA_011170035.1. Classification (NCBI taxonomy): domain Eukaryota; kingdom Metazoa; phylum Arthropoda; class Insecta; order Orthoptera; family Gryllidae; genus Teleogryllus; species Teleogryllus occipitalis. Next base: position 86,089 of record BLKR01003011.1, on the reverse strand, counting down.
AATTATTTGTAAGAAATGATTTTAAACGAAGGAACTAAGGGCCGGTTTCATCACCTTCGATTATGTATTTAATTTCGTTTATTATGGAGTTTAATCGCATTTTATGTTCTCGCGAGTTTCACCACGTGATTTAAACGCGGTTACGAGAAGTTAAACTCACGTGGAATTAAACGCCCGAGATCGGCCGTTTAAGCGCAGATAATCGCGATTATCAGCTATCCATGCTCGTTTCGACACATTATGGTCTCGTTTTATTACAATAAAATGTTTAAAGACTGTCTAATGCAAAATGCTGTATGACAACAATCTTGGCAAAATCTGATATTTTGAACATTCGTGGGCCTTGATTTGATTGATAGTCCTGGTCGTTTTGATGAATAAGTAGACCCATGGTGTATGAGGTTATCTAAACGCAGTGTTATAGTAGTACGGTCGCAGTAGGTTCATGCTTCTTGATCAATAGAATATAGTGTTAATTATTTGTTTGTCCACTCCCGTGACCGCCCGCGCGCGTTTGAAAGACCAGCCGCCGAGCTACGTCAGCGGTTACGCGTTACCGCCCTCGGCCGGAGAGGAAGGCGACCGTGGCGGGCCGACCAGGGCTGTCCGCGCGCGGCCGTCACGCCCGAGCAAGCGGGTAGGGACTCGCCACCGCCCCTACTGCGCAGCTAGTCGGCGGACCGCTAGCCCCAGCGGGCTATAAGAGGGCTCCGACCCGACGCCAGGACAGACAGCTAGCGACGGTGTTGGCGACTGTGTTCTGGCGAGTGGTTTGCAGTGTGAAGAGTGGTGATCGGCTTCGACGACGACCTGTGCTACGGAAGAGGAACTCTCTGGTGAATATACGACTCGGCCGCTTATGGGACTTCTGGACTTCGGTGAAACGGCTTCGCAATTGGCACATTCTACGGATTATACGGAACTTGAGCCTTTGATTGGATACTACATCCACATTTCTAAAAATGTATTTCCATCATATAAGAATATGCTCATTTAGTACATAAAATCAAAAAACGTTTAAAAATATCAATTTTATCTACACACATATTATAAAAAATATACTAAAATGACCATCAGAGTTTGAAAAAACTACGGTATACGGATAATTCCTTACACACAACTATTAATGGAGCTAAATACACATGCTGACATAATAGAAGTAATTTATGGCACTTCTCTGATGGTACCTCACAACAATCATAACATGTCTACAATTAGCAGTGTTGAAAAGAAAAGGAAATTGAACAAGCATGTACTATTTGAAACAAAATATACTTCTGGTAACAGTCTATTCCAGAGGAGAAAAAACAATGCTCAGTTGTGATTAACAAAAATATGAATCTATGGTGGCGATTATTGCTGAGAATGAATTCTCAAATAGACCATGATAGAAAATTTCTTTACATCTTTTCAAAAAAGACTCATGGTTTTTGAAAATTACTAATTATTAATCAGGAGTTTTTGAAATATTTCCCTTGAAGCGAATGACCGAAAAAAGTAATAGGGATATGTAAAGAAACTTTTCCTAGATTCAGAATCCTTGGAATAGAAAGCAACGTTATTAGACCCCAGTTCAGAGCAGAATTTGCAGAAGTGTACTAATTTTGCCCTATAACAATTTCGTTGTAATACGCACAAAGCAATGATAAAGCCGAAATTGTGATAAAAATAGCAAAAGGAATCCTCAAGGTGTGTGGTGATGTACATTGAGGATTACTCGCATATAGGTCAACAACACTGGAAAATGTCAGTCCTGCAGAATTGATGTTCTCGTGAAAAGTTCGTTCTACGGTGCATATTCTTTGCAGTTAGATTCTTTTGCAAAAAATGAAGAAATACAGAGATGTTTATAAAGGACACAGAGATTAGAAATTATGAAAAAAGAGATCGTTCGAATGCTTTACCAGATTTATTCATCAATGATAGAGTATGGATTGTAGATATGCGTATGAACGGTCAAATAATACGAATTTGCGATCAACTAAGTTCATACGTGGTAAAAGTAGGAGACTAAATTTTGCGACGAAACCGCTGGCATCTTATGCATGCCGCACTTTTAAGTTGATACGGCAAAATCTATAATCCACTATCCTGTGTTGCGTTGGGACTTGCCGGAGGAAGCAAATGTTGGCGTTGTTGTAGCAGTACTTAATCACCGGGAGCGGTAGCTCAGTGCATCAACTGATGTCACTGCAGCGCCTCTGACCGGGAGGTCCTAGGTTTGAGTCCTGATGGCGGCAAGGTTTTCGACACTAGCTTTTCAGCTAGGTCGAATTCAGTCGATGTCTGGAGGAGAATTCTAGCGACCGGCTGCTCTGATCGGTAGTTTTCCGTGGTTTCTCCGATCAACACCAGGCGAATGCCGGAGCAGTACCCTACCAAACGGGCCACGGCCCGCCCGCGATCTGTCCTTCCTCTTCCTTGTCCTATCCTCTCCCCTTATACTAACATGCACTACACTACCACATATTCCAGGAGACCGGTCGGGAGCTTAGAGCTTGTCCCGTCTGGGGGCGGTACCCCGCTGGTGGGAGAGTCCTGGTTAGGGGGAAATCCCACTATCCGACGGTAGGTCGGCGCCGGATCTCGCCATCCAGCGGGGAAGATCACCATCTCCCGAGAAAAAAATATGCACTACACTAACGGGACTAATGACCAAAGTAGTTGACCCGCCCGGAAACACGAAAAAAATCAATCAATCAAAAAAAGTACTTAATAATCAAAATATTGACACACATAGATCGCGTAGGGAAAGGAAACCACCGGAATGGAGGAAGGATTGTTTACAAATATAGGTTGTAACAAGATGTTTTGTAGTGTGTGAATGAAGGATTATGTTTATACATTGTTTGCATATTTTCTGTTTATTTTTAAATATTGTTGTGTTTTTAAACAAAATATTTTGTAATTTGTATTCAATAAAAGGAAAGGTGTAGTGATAATGTCGCCCCATTGATACTGGGAGCCAATGGGGGAGAAGTGTGGTTTGGCAGCAGCGCGGTAGACGATGGGCTGGCGGTCTCGTTAGGGTTATATTGTAACTAGAGCAAGCTGCAGTGTCTTTATTAACCCGATATTCCCAAACAATAAACATTTCCTAAGTTTAGTAACCTAGAGACATCGATTTGACTCATCGTGACACAGGAAATACAAAGATGAATCAAAGATGTTCACAGCAGGGTTTGAATCTGATACTTCACGTTGAAGAACTGAGTCGATACTCATACGATACTCAATACATACAATTCCTATCAGTTATTTGGATCACCGGCCAATATTTATCAAATACTTTTCCATTAATATCGACCTCAGAATGGTAAAGTTCTATCCGATTTCGAGAACATTTCATAGAAGAACACTCGAAAAGTTTGGAGAGGTGTATGCAAAACGTTATGTCTTTTTTTCTTCTTAGAGAGTTCGGACATGTCAAAACATCATTTTCACACAAAATGTCAGATTGTACCTTGTCATTCTGAGACCTCGAAACGAATTTTGAAAGGGAACGTCAGTCCACTTAACGGGGGTGAATGGTTGAAGGCAGGTCTCCACGTAAAACCCAGGCCCGCTGAATCCGAATTTTTTTCTAGGAATGGACAGTGACGATTTTACTAACTTTTTATACAAGATGAATAGAATAAGAAAAACGTGTGGCCTCTTACTTCTAAGAATGTGTAATTTGATGATGAATGTCAAATATACATATTAAGTTACCTTTACAGTAAATTTGGAAATTATGTCGCTGCTCATTTAGGTCTTTCCCTCGTAAATTCAATAATTAATAAAAAACGTATATTTTACCAGGAACATCAGCATTTTATGTTAAAATACTTTATAATATGTCTGTTATTGTAATATTCTATTATTTTAATATTGTCTGTTGTCTGTTGTCTGTTGATTTACGAATCAGTGGTTTTTGTCAAAAATGACTTGCTTAAGGGAGGGAATATATTTTCAAAAAATTCCGATGTCTATTACTATAACACTCGACGTAGAAATCATATTCATCAGGTGACAGTATCAACAGCTCATTACAAAAAATTCACATACAATACATGTACATTATTTTACAACACTTTGCCAGATGGCATTAAACGATTAAATTCGATAGAAAAGTTTAAATCCAAAGTGAAATCGTTTCTGCTGCATAACTGTTTCTATACAATTGGAGACTATACTGAGCATCACAAGCAAAGTAACATTAATTTTAACAGTGATATTTAATGTATTATTTACCATTGGACTGTATAATTCTAAACAATATGTAACAAGTATTGTATCGCAGCTTCTGGATCAATGACCCCCATTTCTCGACCAGGTTTTTTGTCCTGTTTCCCTGATCCATTGAGCAAATGCTGAGATGGCCCCTTGTTTTGCTTCTGGACATAAATGTAAATTCATTATCTGTGCACGTCTTCTAGAATTCAGTGGGAAATACAGTTATTCAAATTCTCGTTTCCATGTTGTCGCGGCAGGAAATATTATTCCGAAGGACAACATGGATAAGAGCCCAAAATTTATAGCTTATTTATCCTTGAAAATAGATTTTATTACATGGGAGCTTTTCTTAATTCAAGTAGTATATGACTTAGTGTAGGGATCACAGAATTTTGAAAATGTGCACACAATTCACTTCTCCCCATAGCACGTCATACTCAGTTTTAACTGTTTTTGACGTAAAATAAATAAAATAATTATTATGAAATTCTTGGAACCTAAATCGATGAAGTATTTTAGGATTTTCTTTTCGGGAGTTTGTCCACACTCTTGGTGAAGTTAGCTCGAAGTTAACAGTATTACCACTGAGCAAAGGTAATGAAGATCTACAGACAATAGTCTGCATGGAGAAGCCTAGGAGAAAAAACTTTAAGATTAGCCTTTTTGCGAAAAATTTGCGTGCTTTACTGGTGTTACTTCTGGAAATTATACTGGTTACAAACTGATGTTTTAATTTTCAAGAACAGAATCGGAGAAAAATGCTGATCGAATAAGTTCAAACCGATTGGAAAAACAAATGAACATAAAAATTTATTGTTCATTGTGAGAATTATCTTTGTAGTAGTCGGTAAAATGGGGCTGACAGAGGGAGAGAGTTTGCCCTTGGTATTATACATGGAATGCAGAAGCAATACGTTTAGCGGTCGGCGACCTCACAACTTTCACAACCCGATGCTCATCGTTCATTTTGCCATGTAGCAAACCGGGCAATATGGCTAATAGGACGGCATGTCGACCAAGGAATGAGAACCTTTTGGATCCTCTTAAGAGTCAAATGTTACAACTTTCACACTACGTCAGTCAAGTGACACAAGTATGCTTTACTACATAATTCAAATGAGTTCTCACTTTTCATTTATATACACTTTCTCAAGTATTTTCATAAATTTAAATTACGTGAGAACTCTTAGGTCTTGACGTTATATGATGGAAATACAAACGTTTTCCTCAAGAGGGATTAAAAATATTAGTATTCTCCAAGTACAGGATGATATTACTAATTCATAGCACATGACTTCCCAGTTGTTTTAGTATGTTAGAATTAATTATGTTATTAGTTATTTAATTATAGATTAACTATTTAATTATGATTTCATTATGCTATTAATTTATTGTAGTATTATACAAACCGTATGTAATAAACTGATATACTGTTTTCCCATATATTCAACACTACGTTGTTATGATTTTCGTGTTAAAAATTTAATGTATTGTAGTGACATTCAAGACTTTTTGTTTAGTGTTGATCGGAAAACCACGGAAATCTACTGATGCGATCAGCCGGTCGCTAGAATTCTCTTCCAGGCAGCGACTGAATTCAACCCATCTAGCCTCTGACCGGGAGATCCTAGAATTCCAGTCCCGCCATTGGCAGAATTTTCGACAGAAGCAACATAGCAAGACCGAATTCAGCCGATGTCTGGAGAAGAACTCTAGTGGCCGTCTGGTCTAATCGGAAGTTTTTCGTGGTTTCTCCGATGAACACCAAGCAAATCTCAGAGAGGTGTGTCATAACAAACGGGCCACGGACCGCACGAGATCTTTCCTTCCTCTTCCTGCTCTTATCCTTACCTCTTACTTACACACATTTACACTAACACTTACACTTGTACTACACTACCACTCATGCCATGATACCTGGTAGGAGAAACTCCGCAAGCACACGTGTAGTTCGGCGACGAAACCCGCTACCAAAGGAGAAGTCACCGCCACCTCCGGCGATAAAAACATGCGTTACACTTACGGGATTAATGACCTCAGTGGTTGACGCTCCCGGAATCATTAATCATCAATCAAAAACATCCAGCTAACTAGTGTCGGAAATCGTGCTACTGTCAGAACTCGAAGGTATCATAGGATCTCCCTTTTAGAGGCAGTGCTGTGGCATCAGCTCACCCTGAAACATCTATTTGTGTATAACTCATTTTGAAATGCTATATCGATATTAATAATTTCCAATGAGCACAAAAGGTAAAGAGAAACTATGGAGCTTTCGTCCTTTTAAGAAATATCTATGGTCCGTTAGATACCCAGGACTTGAAAAAAAATACAAAAATAGTATTTCCAATGCGCACGGAAATGGAAAGGAAACTAGGTAGACTCGGACTTTTCGTAAGGTGTCTATATTTTAATTTAGGGAATTTGGGGAAAGTGCAGAGCAATGAAAGAATTTCAATTTTGACTGGACAATGAAAATGTTTCATTGTGATATTTGGTCCACTGACATACTGCGCTTACCGTCAGCATTCTCATACTCTGTCGCTCAGTGTCACTGCTTATGTCACAGAAGGCGTCATGCGACAGCAAAGCTCCAAGGAAGAGGTCACTTGGCAATGTTTGCTATTTACATAATGCGTTATTGAACGACATTTTTGAATCATTTTATGTAAAGATCTTTTGAACTGTATTCCCATATACACTTTCCTATGTTATTAAAGTTTTTGTGAAGACTGTTTTCGATAAAATATTTAATTTATGTTGTGTTATATTAGAGTATTTATTTGTTGGTTTGAGCGCGCCACTTTTTGTAAACAATATTATGTGGCATTTTTCAGCAGCATTGTTGCTGATGATGCTCACTATTCCTATGGTAGTATATTGAAACAGCTATTTCTTGAGTACGTCTACTCAAAATGAAAATTGAAAAATTAATTACTTTTCCCCATGCTTACGTTGTAAACTTTTCCCCTTTACTTACGTAGTAAAGAGAAAGTATTGTAATGCTGCGACAAAAAATCGACGATTTTTCGACAGAAACTAGTATTGTGGGGCTGTGGCATCGAAAAGTAGATAAATCTTAATATGTTTTAATCTAAGTTTAAAACTTTTTGTGACCTGCTACGAGAAAAAGTGTATTCTGTGCAGGTTTTCTTCACTCTGTGACCCAACCCTAAGACATATACAAGTTGAATTCACAATAGAGAGAAAAAAATAAGCGTTTTCGGCAAGAATTGAAAAGAAAATATTCACTCCGGTGTAATAAAATCAGTTTTCAAGGGCAAATCAGCTACATATTTGGGCTTTTTCCCACATCGTATCCCTCACGAAGCAATATCCTTCCTGCCGCGACTACACGGAGAACGAAAATTTGAATAACTTTATTTACCACTGAACTCTAGAAGACGTGTACAGATTATGAAGATACATTTAAGTCCAGAAGCAAAACAAGGGGTCTTCTCAACATTCGCTACAAGGATCAGGGAATTGGACAAAAAACCTGATCGAGATGGGAGTCTATGACCCAGAAGCTGCGGTACAATAGTTGTTACAGGTTGTTTAGAATTTTACAGTCCAAATGATAAATAATACATTACGTATCACTGTTAAAATTAATGTTACTTTACTTTTGATGCTCAGTATAATCTCTAATTGTATAGAAACAGTTATGCAGTAGGAACGATTTTACGTGGGAGATGTATGTATCGATTTTGATTGTTTAATGTTTTTGGCAAAGTATTGTAAAATAATGTATTGTAAGAGAATTTTTTGTAATGAGCTGTTGATACTGTCACCTGATGAATATGATTATTACGTCGAGTGTTATAGTTATAGATATCGGCATTTGCTGAAAATATATTCCCGCCCTTGAGTAAGTAATTTTTGAGAAAAAACGTTGATTCGTAAATCAAGAGACAAGGTAACGGTAAAATTACTAGATTCATAAAAAGAAGCTTACTAGAATCACGTGGGTGGGATTTGCTTATTATTTGTACAATTCTTGTAACCTAAAAGTCTGGGAGCTATAAGATATATTGTCCAGGAATATTATGCCACATCTCACGCAGGAATGAACATTCGCAAAATCTATACAACGAACAGTATGAAGGCTGACTGAATTGGAAACAAATCTGAACGAGTGGCATAATGAGTTTAATTTTGTGTTCGATTCATTTAAATGGATTTCCACCATTTACTTTGGTGTAGGGTGCACACATCCTACAACGTGTGCTCTTGAGTTTGTTATACATGAAAGTTCATTTGCACATCTGCTGCGGTATGAGTGACATAAATTCATACTAAATATTGTCTCTACTCAAGTGTCTAAACATCAAAGTTCAAGCTAACCTTACATAAGTTGTAACAAATATTTTACGGAGAAAATAGCTATCTGAGTTGTTAACATGCAGAATAAGCATAATTATCAGTGTTCTTTCACATACACGGAGTTCAAATGTATCGACAACTTCCCTCGACCGAGCTGCTTTGAATGAGATGGGGTAGGACAAAAAGCGGTCAACATGTCTGCGTAAGAGAAATCAAAAAATGATAGGGCCTATCGAGATGATCGTGCTGTGTTTACTTGGAAGCATGTAAACGAGAACTATTGAATATTATGTCGTGTATGGAGAAAATGGAGTTTGAAAATTGGTGAAACCGGGAGCTGTAGCTCAGTGCATCAACTGATGTCACTGCAGCACCTCTGACCGGGAGGTCCTAGGTCCTAGGTTCGAGTCCTGATGGCAGCAGGATTTTCGACACCAGCTTTTCAGCTAGGTCGAATTCAGTCGCTGTCTGGAGGAGAATTCTAGCGGCCGGCTCCTCTGATCGGTAGTTTTCCGTGGTTTCTCTGATTAACACCAGGCGAATGCCGGAGCAGTACCCTACCAAACGGGTCACGGACCGCGCGCGATCTGTCCTTCCCTTCCTTGTCCTATCCTCTCCCCTTACACACACACTTACACTAACATGGCCTACACTATCACATATTCTGGGAGACCGGTCGGGAGCTTAGAGCTTGTCCCGGCTGGGGCGGTGCCCCGCTGGTGGGAGAGTCCTGGTTAGGGGGAAACCCCACTAGCCGACGGTAGGTCGGCGCCGGATCTCGCCATCCAGCGGGGGAAGGTCACCGCCATCTCCCGAGAAAAAAACATGCACTACACTAACGGGACTAATGACCAAAGCAGTTGACGCGCCCGGAAACACGAAAAAATCAATCAAAATTGGTTAACAAATTATTATGAAACAAAACGAAATAAGAACTAAAACTCACTGATGCATGCATTGAAAAAGACTCATGAATAATGAAAACAATCTCGTAAAAAGGGAAAATTGATATGTCAGTACTTCCAAATTATAATTTGGGGTTAGTTTGATCGAGACGCTGTCGATAGATTGATAAAATTCCGAAGGCTTCAACTGCTGAGGTCATTCCCGTAAGTGCAGTGCATTTTTTGTTGGGGGTGTCAGTTATCTTTGGATGGATAGCGAGATCCAGCGTCGATCTACACGCCGGCTTGCAGTATTTTCCCCAACCATGCATCTCTTACCTGCGAGGCACCTCCCCAGCAAGGATACTCTCTAAGTTCCTGTCTCCCGACATGTGTGGTAGTGTTGTTCGTGTAAGAGTAAATGTGAAAGTAACGGGTGAGGATAGGGTCAGAACGGGGAAGGAAAGATCGCGCGTGAGCCAAGCCTATCCCGTTGTTACGGGTACTGCTGAAGCATTCACCGGTTTAAGTCTATCATGCTTTCTATTTTACACTATATATTACGTTGTATTACGAAATTAGATATCTTAATAATTTGTTCATATCTGTAATGTAAAAAAATATTAAGAAATAACCTTTGTGTTATCTTTGGGTTACTCTTTGCACACAAAGGAATATTCACTTCATATATTACATGTTTTCTTTCTCGCTTTCTACGTACTTACGTTGTTAAGCGAAAGGAATGTAATGCTGCAGCGGAAACTCGCGATATTTCGCCAGGAAAACGCATTGTGGAGACCTGATTTCGAAAAAGAGAATAAATCTTGTTCCCATACTTACTCGTAGTAAATTAATTCCTCTTACACATTATGTGATCAGAATCCTCGTTTTTTAGGTCATTGGTACCAGTGGCGGCTTGACCTTCCCAAAAATGGGTATTGCAGCTCTTTCGAATTGCTGGAATTTAATTCCCATAATTCAGAACACGAATTTATAATAAAACGTAGGAAATTCATATCAATGCATTAAAACTAACTTCAACAAAATCTTTATTTAATTTTAAATAATTTTATAAATAGAGTCCATGTCAGCTATGCTAACCTCCAGTGCAGTTTTTCTATTAGTTCGGCATTGCCGTAGGTTATAGAATTTTTATAAAACAAAAACAGACCATAATTTCATACGGTGATCAGACTCCAGTATTCTTTGGACATGTTTCACAATAGTTCATTTCATGATTTTTGTTGCAGTTATTGCTGCTGTCGTTGAAGTTATTGAAATAATTTTTTTGTCGAAAATTTCCCTCCCCAATATCATTTGTAATAATGAAAGATCTGTAATTCTTTTTAGGACTATACGCTCTCTTAATGTAAAATTATTAGTATATTGATAACTTTACTTCCAAAGCAATATCCTATAGTTAATTTTTTAAAATGTGAAGTATGTTCTAATGAGTTCATAAACAGCAACAATAAGGACACCCGCACCGTCAACGACGACACAACAAAACTTATCACAAAAAATAATTGTCGCTCGAGATCTCACACACACTCGTATGGATAACGACGCGAAAGAACTGCCGATGACTGCTCGGAAAAGCATTCACACTGTACACATAGAGGACAATAGACAGAAAGAGAGACTTTCTTCCAGTGCGGTCAACCTTCGTCACCCTTTCCACAAAAGAATCTACACTCATCAAATGCATATTTTGAATCAACAAATCTAATATAAAATGAAAACAAATTCCAGAAACATCCTAAATAATGCATTAAATACCCATATAATACAAACCTCAAAAATGCATATACTCACAAACCATGTGGACCATGGCATTTCATGTCGTCGGACGTGATTAACGATATTCAATAATGCAACATACAGACTCTAGTGGTGTGACAACAAAACGTACTCGCCTTATTTGTAACCTTTGCAATTTTCGAATATTCATAGAGTTCAACGAATGTCGATGCGTATGCGTCCTTTTCCCTATTCGAAGAATAATTTAAAGAAAAATTTGGAGTAGTTTTTAAATTTCTTCTTATTAATCGCATTTATATCAAGCAAAAATTACGCAGAAACTATTCGTTTTTCAAAAATTGTGCAAAATTGTACCAAAGTTATTACATTCATTTCCAACTATTCTGCGTAAAATATATAAACAATAATAAATAAAGAAAAATTACAAATGAATCTATGCAAACTAATTTTCTCCCTTCATGTACTACCTTTCTTCATTTAGTGTGGTGTATTCGTGTATCAGCAATAAGTGATAGCCGCAACATTTTTTTGGTATACTAGGAATATTTCTAATGGAAAGCATAGAATACATGAGAAAGATTGTTCTGTAAGATGAATCTGAATAAAATAAAGGCTACAATACACTAACACTGAGTCATTGAATCAACAAAATCGAACAATTTCATTTGTTTAATACCCTTCTCTAAGAAAATTCTACGACAACTGCAGAATGAGCATTGCGAAATGACTCATTAGTTTCTTTCTTCTAACGAAAGCTTCCGTGTTCCCTAACTAGACAACGTAACTCTCCCGTTTTCAATTAAAGCAGCTTGAGGAAGGAGCCACGTACTTCCCCTTAGCGCCAGCCGCCTAGTGCCGCGCAGCTGCATCTCTTTCTTCCTGATGGAGGATGGAGGCACTGAGACATGGAAGACGACAGGTAGAACAGTGGTGGACAGGTTTAATGGTGGAAATCTGTTCTAATGGATAAGCTCGCTTTATCAAAAATAGTGGATGAGTTATCGGTTCGGACGATAAAGTAAGTTGGAAAGCCCGAAAGGTCTTTCTCGTGAAGGTTTTTCAAACATAGGAAGATGCGAATCGTTCGGACATGACCGTAACAGCATAGAGTGCGCATCCTTAGGAAGAAATGAAATTAACTTTTATCAGCCGTACCTACCTGCCGTCTGTATCGTACCGACTAGAGCGCGCTAGGATTTTGTTACCCATATGGATGATGAAAGCTCATCTGCCCATCCGCTGCGGTATGAGCGACATAAGTCCGTACTGAATATTTCTCTACTCAAGTGTCTCAACATCCATTCAAGCTAAACTTAGATATGTTGTAACACATCTTTTGGAAAGAAAATAGTATGCTGAGTTGATAAAATGCAAATTACGCTTAATTATCAGTGTTATTTTAAATACGTGAAGATCAAATGTATCGCAACTTCGCACAACCGAGCTGCTTTGAATGAGACGGAGTAGGTCAAAAAGCGGTCAACATGTCTACGTAAGGGAAATCAAAAAATGATAGGGTCTATCGAGATGATCATGCTGCGTTTACTTGGAAGCATGTAAACGAGAACTATAGAATATTATGTCGTGTATAAAGAAACGTCCAGTTTGAAAATTGGTAATCAAATTATTATGAAACAAAACAAAATAAGAACAAAAACCCACTGATGCATGCATTGGAAAATAAAATCATGAATAATAAAAATAATCCCGTAAAAGGGGTATATTGATATGTCAGTATTTATAATTATTTTAATTTAAGGTTATTATTATCGAAAATTGTGAGTGTTAAGCAATTTGACGAACCATATTTTAACATTTCTCCAAGTGCAATGCTGAAATGGCAGCGTCTACTATTAACCCCAAATGCGCCATGCCTAGAGACCGGAAAAATATGTAGTATGAAAGTCAAAATATGTACATAAATATGAAATGAAAAAAGTAAAAGTATATAATAAATATGTAAAATCGGATATATTATCTAATGTTCAAATACAATAATTATAAAACAAACATTTACATAATACGAAATTACATTTATAAAAAATCGTAAACAAATTTTCGAAATAATACAAACGTTTTAAAAATCATTTGAAGAGCACAAATTTATGCACGCTTTGCATCATGCAACTTTCCCGTCAGTAGCAAATCCTTCATGACTAATTGAAGAAGCTACTAACTGAAGCAGGCGTGCCGGACTGTGAGAACATCCGATCGCGTTTTCATGTGGCGTACCTTGTGTAGACAGCACGCAATAATAATGTAGGAAAAAGTTTTTTTGAAAAATACTTCTTTTCATTAAAAATAAGCAATAAAATTAGAGAAAATTGATAGAATAAAAAAATATTTTGTGAAAATAGCCAAAATATGTAAAATATGTAATATAGTACTAAATATGTAAAAATGTGTAATGAAAGGTTTTGCTATTGTGTTAGGACAGCGGCAATTCGCCAAGATTACAATTTTTAGAACGGCAAGCAGAAAGACAAAAAATATGTAATTACATAAAAATCCGGTCTCTAGTCATGCCTAATGTTTCATGATGTCGATATAACTATGTAGAATGACTAATCTTTCCGGATTTAATTTCTTATTTGTCAATGTCCTCAGCAAAAATACCACAAGAAAAGCTGTCCTTCAGCTTAAACTATCGAAGAAATCACTGACATCTTCATACACATAATTCTTGTAGATATAATCTCAAATCTCACTTAACATATTCTAGTTATGTCTCTAGCACAAACCTTGTAAATGTCATTGCGCTAATATTATATATTAATAGAAGCGTACAATTTCAGGACGGATTTTTTTCTTCTAAATGTAATGCCCATGTTATCAAATAAATCAATTTACTTTTTGGATGTTAGATATGAGGTATATGTACTATTTAATGAAACATTCTACATATAAACGTTTAGTGCAGTTTAAATAAGATTCGTACAATTTGATTTACTTCCAATTTATGAAGGGGCCTTTATAATTGAGTTCGTAGCACCAGGGAATATATCAACTTAGAGTTCAAAATGGACTAAATTCAATTTAATTTACAAAGTTGTTCAGGGATTGTCATAAACAATTTTTTGATTCATCAATAAATGAAAAGTGCTCTTTTAAGCGATGGAATCGGGATGGAGAAAATTGCTTCTTTTCTACGAAACATTTGCTTGCATGCTTTTTTATTTACACGAAACATTACACCACCTCTAAGTCATCGGAAGAAAATAGGAAATACCAGAGTGCGATTTTGGTTACCAAATTTTCAAAAGTAAGAAAAATGTCTGATTTTTCTTTTATTTCTGATAATTTTGCAGGTATTTCTGTATTTCTTCTAATATTTTTCTTTTTAGTTTCTTGGGAATAGCATCCTAATTTTGCTAATTAATAGTGATCGGTGTTAATTTTATTGGAAAAAGTTAGGTTCTCGTGTGATTTGGGCTCATTTTAAAAACATAAAACACAGCTCTCTCGTAATTATTTTTCTACATTTCCCAAAATTTTTTTCCCTTCTTGGGAAAACAACTCTGATTTCAAATTTAAATATTTTAGAAAAAAACACAATTTTATAAAAAAATGTGTTAGATTTCCTTATATTGTAAGTAAAAATTTAATTTTAACAACATCAAATAACGATTCTTTCCTCCCATTCTTTGTTTAAATGTATCAATAGAAACACTTGTAAAAAAACGATCTGAATGTAGTCTCTCAACAGTAAGGTTTTGAAGGAGCACTAACTTGTATATTCCAGATGAAATAAAACCCAGAAGACGTTTAACAAGTGAAGCACCTCATGGGGCTTCAGCCTTCCCTAGAGGAGCCAATGATACATATTAACAATACAGCTTTTACTATTTTTTTATTCTAACGAAAAACATTCAACAAAACGTTTACGTTATAAAAATTATTTTGAGAACAGGTGTATGGTATCGATATTTTTATTCTAAATATCGTTTCGATCGCGTAGCGATCATCATCTTGCAGTGTCTGTGTGGAAAACGAAGTTTTGCAGAATTTCGGGCAGTTGGGCAAAATTTCGTTTTCCGCCCAGACGCTGCAAGATAGCTCTGATGCTGATCACCACGCGATCGAAAAGATCTTTAGAATAAAAATATTGATACCTGACAACATCTATTCTCAAATTATTAGAATGCAGCAACCTCACCAGCGATATTATTAATAATAATTATTATTAACTATAAGTCAACAAATAAAAGTACATTTTATATTCATCGTAAATGAAAGATCGTTTGTAAGAAAGTATCAAGTCGGGTGGACACTAAACCTTTATCCCTTCCCAGAGAAGAATCATGGTTGCGTCTCTCGCCGCGTTTAACCAAGATCTTCAGAAGTTATTCTCAGATGTCCTGTGTGGGAAGCTCTGGAAAGCGCTTGTTCCAGGGAGACAAGGAGCGTCTCCGCAGGCCTGCGCAACGACGTCAAAGAGCGCAGTCGCGCGCCGGCGCGGCGGGAGAAGCTACCGGAAGTGAGAGCACCGCGCGAGCCCCGGTTGCGGGCTGCGCAGCAGTCAATCATGTGGCTGGGAAGCGACGGGCGACAAATTTACGGCACTCGGGCGACCGCTCGCCGTGACAAAGAGGCGCGCGGGCTTGGAGGCGGATACGAGCGGGGCGGTCTGGCAGAGCAGCGAGGGCCGGTGTGATGCGGGGTGGTGCGGGGAGAGACAGGTCAGGAGGGGGAAGCGGGACGGGGCGAGATGGTATACGAGGCGCGGGGAGGGGCAGGGCGGAGTGGAGCGGTGCGGGACGGTGCGGTGCGGTACGGTGCGAGGCGGTACGGTACGGGGGGGGGGGCGGGGGCGGTGCTGGGCAGTGCTGGGCGGTGTGGTGTGGGGCAGGGCGAGAGTGCATCCGGGCCTCCGCTTTGCCCTTGATGTGGGGGAAAAGGTAGGTCGGTACTGACGGTGTATTGTGGTGCGAACGGCGGTGGCAACTCTGGCGAAAGGATAGCACAGTAGCAGTGGGAGAAAACTACCTTCTACTTCTAACCATCTCTCTGACCCTGACAGCACGCGCGACTCCCCGAATGCATTGTGCTCAAGAAGTTATTCTCTAATTCGAAGAAAAAATCTGAAATGAAAAAATGGACTTAGGAGAAGCAGTTAATAAGAGACGGGAAATGAACTTCTCCTATGCGATTAGCGACAAAGCCTGAATAGGCTGACACCAACACGGTGGATTTTCATTTCACCTGATGAGCGTCAAATTGAAATCATTCGCACCTGTCGTTACGGTGTTGGGCGAGTGCCGTGTTGTCTGCGTTTCCACTTACTGCAGCGGGGCGATGACCGCCGAGGTCATGAACAATTGAGGGGGGAGGAGGTCGCGGGCGGGAGCGCGGGCGGTGACGACGATGTCCGAGCGGGAGGAGTCACAGACGTCACCGCAGGGCCCTCGCCCGGCCTCCATTGCTATTCACAAGACGAGTGGAAAGTAGCGTGCACACGAAAGGAAAGTGAGCAGAGCCGCCGCATCTTGGCAGTGTCAACAGAGGTTGACGTGCTGGCGCTCGCCAAGAGGCTCTGCGCAGTGAAACGCCGTAGCCGGGGGCGTGAGGCGCCAGCGGGGGTGGTGGTGGGTGTGTGGAGATGGAGACGGGGCGGGGCTGGGGGCGGAGGCGGGGGACTCCCACGTCGGGGTGCGGCGGCGGACCCCTTTTAAAGTGTCACGAACGCGAGACCTTCCGTTTCGTGCTGACTTTGCCTTGCGCCGGCGGTCTTCCGGCCGTTGGTGTTGAAATGGGGCTAATGAGCTGGAATGAAACAAATGTAAAGCTAAACGTGGCTAATTTTGCCAATTGTATAAACGCGACTTCTTTTCTTTTCCCTTTAGAATCTTGAGCAAATATTGTATGATACAAACGCAATGGCGTAAGAACGCCTCCGCAATTAAATGAAGCTTTTGAACTGATCGTGTTCAAGCTTTTGTGATGGGAATAAAATCTTCAGTGTAGGGAAGATACAGAAGATGATGAGATAAATGAGGCTGCTCGAAAGGAAAGTGGGCGTTAAAAAAGATACCGGTAGCATTCATCTAATGGTCGGGTGCTGAAATCCCCTTCCTGTCACAGTGAACGCGAAGAAATTGAAATAATATGTCATTAATTGTTTGTGGTTTTGCAAATCTATTACTTTGTTTTATATAATGGATAACCTGACATAATCATAAATCAAAACGTAATATAAATTGTATTAGTTTATATATTTATTTAGGAACAAAATAAGTAAAAAGTAACAAACAAAATAAGTAAAAAGGAACAAAATACATAATCAGATTGATTAGCGTTGAAAGCTATTCCAAAATTCGATTTTTCTATCCTTATTTTGTGTTAGGAACCTTATTTGAACCTTATTGTTTAACTCTATATTTAATTATAACTATTGGCATGCTGGAGCAAAATACTGTTGAACAAAGCTACACAAAATGATTTTCCAAAAAGTTGCACGCACACTGCTCAAGAACAACAAATGCCAATGCATTCTTTATTCGCTTGCATTCTTTAACATTGCAATAAGGTATATATATTATTAAAACAGTCTTCACGCATACAGCAATAACATATACATACATTTCTACTGTTCTTTGGATAACAAGATAATCCCAAAAAGTTGCTGTTCCATAGCGCAACACTGAATAGCAAATATTTAACGGCAGGCGACCTTTTCCTTGGATCATTGCTGTCGCATGGTGTCAGCTATGCCATAAGGAGCGACTCAATGAGTATGAGATTTCATTTGGTAAGCGCAGTATGAGAAAAGGCCGAATGACACATTGAAACAATTAAATTTTTCAGTCAAAATCGAAAATGTTTCATTGTTTTTGGATTTTATAAAGTTTCTTTGTGTCTAAATAAACCATAGGCACCTTTCACATGGCCGGAGGCTGCATAGTTTTCATTCAATTTCTGCGCGGATTCGAACTTAGGAATGTAGACATTATGAACGAAAGAGTCGAATGATTTTCGAGATTCGAGGAGTTTGTGAACACATACGAGATGTGGAAAAATTTAAGAGACGCCCTTCTTCTGGAATAAATGTTTTTATATTTTTGTCTTTTGATATTTGTATTAGTTTTAAATCTGTGATACTCCGGATTCTGAATATTGAAAATAAAATTTCTGGGTTTCGACACAAGAAAGAAGACGGGATTCTGTTGGAAAAGGCGAAACAAGTCTAAGAAATGGCAGTCTTTTACAACCAAATGCCAGTATTGAAATGAGTGGTTTTCGTCAACTTCATTCCAAATAGACCCAGGCCTTTCGAGACGTTTAAAAGATGGATTGCATTAGTTACACTTCAATTTCGACTTGCCTCGCAATAAAACTGTTTCGTGAAAATAATTCATTATGTACTATTTACAGAATGAGCTTCATTAGAAAAAATAATGAAATTATATATTACTTCCTCAAAAATAAAAAGTACAACACTATCAGTTTTAGAGCACAAACGTTCTCCTTGAAATATGGAACCTGTAATTTTAATATTTTATTTCAAAGACGATTTATCATTAAGCATCTCAGAGTTCTTCCCAGTCAGGACAGACCGTGAGAGAGTGGAGAAACTGTGACACTCCCGAACCATAATAGTGTCTCACATGAATATGTATTGAGAGAATATGAAAGTATTGCCCCCAAAGAAATAACCGGAACAAATATCTCCTGAGAGAAAAATACCTGTCTACTAGAGTGAAGAACCACTCCGACGACACGTTGCTGAATCTCCTTGCCTTCTTTGCGTTTCTAAGTCTATGTTGAAAATGGTGACAAAAGTATGATTCACCAAAGCAGAATTGGGAGTATGAAACAATTTCTTGAGATAATTTGCAACTAATTATTAAAAAATATATACCCAAAATTATAATCTCAAATTTAATAAATAAATAAATAAATAAATAAAGTCACTACCGCATATTATAGACATGTGTACGTAAAATTGGAGATATGTTCAATTCACCTTCATTTGTAAATAGAAATTACTTCCTTATTGTCTGTTGCGAAGAAATTTTATGGTAGTGCATTGCATTGACGCTTTTGAGCATTGTCTTTTGTAAGAAAAATAATAGTAATGTTTGGATCACAACTAGAGCGCTAATTTACAAATCACCTCCTGACAAGAGAAAACTCACTTTGCTCCCTGACTTTCAGCGATTTACCATACTATTGCAGAAACTTCAAGTGAATTAGACGAGATTTTCTTGGAAGTATTTATTCGCCTATATTACAACAATTATATTTATAATATTATTTAACGTAAAGCAAATTTTTATATCTTTTAATAGTTTTTGTAATGCTTGAAAGCAAATTTATGCTTTTATCAGGATTTTATCAGGAAATGTGACAATTATTGTTGCTATTTTGAATATATTGAGGCTGTTACGTTATCGAGATGTGTTATTCCAAGAGAAAATGTTGATCGATATTCATAAAAACGGGAACAATGTGACTGAATTTACCTCGATCGAATTTTATCAAAGCGAAATCAAATTTTATTTTAGGGATTTTAAATTGATGGGATATCGAGATTGACGTACTTACACTAGCAACAGGACTTCGTGGAGTACGCGAAACAATATGGTACTCTTCGTTAATAAGCAAGCTCCGCAATAACTTTGTAAGGGACAGGCAAATATTCTTGGCTGTGAATGAAGGAAACCCCAGAGTGTATTTTGCAGAATTTATAATCAAATAGTTCACAATGTGAGATTCTTAAAATCAAAAACTAAAACTATATACTGAGATGCGAAATGTTCGTGATAAAATAGAAATAAAAATGTTCGCGAGAAAAAGCTACAGGATCCATAGACTTCCGCGTGCGCGATTAAGAAATGCTTGTGCCATTGGATACCAATGTTTTATTCATCCATATAAAAATAGTTTTTTATGCACCAAGGACGTTATAAGAGTTCAAGTGGTAAAGGAACGACAAGCAGCGCGAGGGCTTTTCACCCGAATTCATTAGAAGCCGTTAACGCCCGTGTTGCATACTTGATTTTATTTTTTTATCTAATATTAATTATTAATATTTTCTTATTTATTAAAGAATTAGTTGTTAACTTGGCTCGATTTGTCTCTTCATATTTCCCTCCTATTGTTCCCTTTCATAATTCCCTACATACGAGAACATGTAGCATCATTCAACTGTTTTCATATTTCCCTCGGAAACACGAACCTCTCGATCCAGGTAAGTTATGCAGTGTACATCGAGCTCCGTATCGAAGGAAACAATAACATGTCAATGGAAAATAAAATACATTTCTTCTTCTTTCTTTCTTTCTTTTGTTTTTCTTCATTATGCTTTCTTAGAGACATGATTGAGCAGATACAGCATAAATGGCAGATTTAGCAGACCATTTTGCTTTCTTTTCTTCTCCCCCTAGTATGTCCTTGTCCCCATACATTGTCTCTCCACCCATGCACTGTCTCTTCTCCACATAGTACGTCATTTACAGTTTTAAACTGTTTTTGACGTTAAATAAACAAATACGGATCTTCTTGATCGGCTTTCTTTATTCTCTCGCTACAGTTTTTCCTACAAATCTACACATTTTTTAATGCCAACCAACACCGGCAGCGGTCAGCGTCAATGCAACTTCTTACGAACGAACACGTGTTCGAAGGTTGGATGGAAGGTTACATGTTCGCTCGCGGCAAAACTTTACACAAACGACGTACGGACAGCGCGCTTACGTCCCTTCCCATTCATAAGTATTTCCCCCAAGCCGGGCTGGGACATCGTGGGTGAGCCGTCCCGCTCCTTCTTCTCACAATTCGCATAACCCGCTCCGAAAGAGCCTAACGTCAGAAATAAATGGAATATGACTTGTAAAAATATTTCCAATCAAAAAAGTAAAACAACAGTTTTCGAAATCTTGTAATTTTTTGTTCATATGGACACTCAGTAAGCACTATGAATTGTCTGCATATACAATTATGGATATTTGTGTATCCTGGAAGACAACAATAGTATGCCAAGATGATGAAGACAGGATTACAGGAGTCACTTGGGTTGAAATTTACCAATTATTCGTACTGTGACCACCTACCTTGCCCTCTGGAAGACAGGTGGCATATTAAAATGCACATCGACATTCGAAATCGCGTGGCATATCCGACAGTCAAATATTAGACAGTAAAACAAACAACATTCCGTGCAATCCACGGAAGATTCCATGATCGGTAATTTGCATCGTCGAGCCGTAAGGGGGCGAAAATTTCAGTTGTATCTGTCCAGACAGCTGACTAGAAAGACCGCTCGCTGAACTACTGAGGGAAATCATATTGATAAAGTTTTTTTAATATTAGCAAAACTATAAGTCCTATAACAGAACGAAGTTCACATATAGAAATAAGAGCCAACTGAATTAGACATGAAAAGATTGTATTTACGAGTGGCGAAATTCATTTAACCACTACAGCATTATTTTATTTGAAAAAATATTGACATATCTGTCAAAACGGAAATGTATTTGTTTAAACAAACATGTATTATAAAGGAATATAAAAATTAAGAATATTTTAAACATAATGTCGCCTAAATTTAAGACTGAATTACATCAAGATGAATATTTACAATAATTTGTCTTCATATGCACACCTGTCAAATTAATGAGAATTATCCTTTGGAATGTGATACGACAAATTGTGACATTTGTTTTAAATGGGGTAAAATAAAAAAAATAGAAAAAACGAATGGGAACCCGGGGAGTCTCCCGGGTTTGATTGATTGATTTTTTCGTGTTTCCGGGCGCGTCAACTACTGTGCTCATTAGTCCCGTTAGTGTAGTGCATGTTTTTTCTCGGGAGATGGCGGTGATCTTCCCCCGCTGGATGGCGAGATCCGGCGCCGACCTACCGTCGGCTAGTGGGGTTTCCCCCTAACCAGGTCTCTCCCACCAGCGGGGCACCGCCCCATCCGGGACAAGCTCTAAGCTCCCGACCGGTCTCCCGGAATATGTGGTAGTGTAGTGCATGTTAGTGTAAGTGTGTGTGTAAGGGGAGAGGATAGGACAAGTAAGAGGAAGGACAGATCGCGCGCGGTCCGTGGCCCGTTTGGTAGGGTACTGCTCCGGCATTCGCCTGGTATTGTTCAGAGAAACCACGGAAAACTACCGATCAGAGGAGCCGGCCGCTAGAATTCTCCTGCAGACAGCGTTTGAATTCGACCTAGCTGAAAAGCTAGTGTCGAAAATCCTGCCGACGTCAGGATTCGAACCTAGGACCTCCCGGTCAGAGGTGCTGCAGTCACATCAGTTGATGCACTGAGCTACCGCACCCGGTGGGACTCTCCCGGGCTCTTACGCCGGTTGCGATAACTGTGATTTTCCTTGCTTCTGAGATATTGCTGACGGGGAGGTCTTATGGTTCGAGTCCCGACAGTGGCGGACTTTCAACACTAGCTAGATAACTCCTGGCAGCCGACTGTTCTGATCGAGAGCTTTCCGTGACGTCTCAGATCAGGGGAATGTTGGAGACGTACACAAACAAATGGGCCATGAACTGCGAGCGATCTCTCCATCCTCATCTTTGTCCCCTTCTAAATTATCTCAAACACACAAGTTAGTAGGCCCCTGATCTCATTTTCCAATGGGAAAAAGACATCACAATATAAAATGCCCTACACTTACGTGACTAATGACCATACTAGTTGACCCACTCGGAAACTATAAATACCTCATCCCTGGATCCCTGATTCGCCTTCACTGATCATTTGTTCACAAGCCACCGCAGCACCCAGCTATAGACTATGTATCGGTTTATCTACTGTAAACTGTACCGAGTACGTTGGCGTGTATAGTTGCAAGTTTGCAACTGAACCTAAGTTTCCGTTCTGATATTAGTGGATTTTAGACATCAGCTAAGAGGATCGTAAAGTATGTAGACACAAGGAAAACATAGCAATTTCACGCAAGAAAATACCCGAGACCACCACTTCCGTACTTTTCTCCGAAGTCCAGCCGAGGGCCGAAGAAGTTCATTATACATTTGACTATAGATCGCGTACGATGTTTCCTTCCCTATTAATAAAGAATTATTGACATATAATTGTACTTTCTTCAGTTGTTTGGGTAAGATAAAATTTCGTTCCCAAGAAGCCTTTCTTGCATAGGAGAAACTCCATCGTAATTCAACTTCACAGAAGTGTGACAGAAATGCGCAAAATGACCAATGTTATCTTAATGATGTATATCCAGCATTGTAAGATCATACTCTTCTTGCAACAGAAACTCTGCACCCTGCTCTTTTTGCTGTAAATCAAGACTACGAAACGCAGTCCATATTTTATTTCTGAAATCCGTATTGTCACTTGGGAACGTACACCGCATACAAAACAAAGCCCGTCCCATTTATCACTTCATCTTTGCGAGTTGTTATGATGGGAATGGCTGATGCCAACAAGTACAACAAACGGCCCCTTTGGTCGGCGCAGTGGCCTGCGTAGCGCTGTGGGCGCGGGTGGGAGCCCGCGCTTCCTCTCGTTGCGGCATTCCAATTGCAGAAGAATGGGCGAGCGATGCGCTTGCCCCGCTGCCCGTTAATTGCCCTCTCTGCTACCGCGGCCGCCCCCGGTCCGCCTCCGGTCCGCCCTCAGGCCGTCCCCGACTCGCCCACCTGCCCGCCCCCGCCTCGCCGCTCTGACTCCTGCTCCCGCGGCTTGCGCAAAGGCGGCTGGGAACAGCGTGCGCTCTCACGAAGTCCCGCGCACTCGCCGCCCCCGCTTCCCGCCGCCCCCAACGCCCCCGCTGCCCCCGACGCTCCTGCCTCCCCGCCGCCTCCGCCGTCCGTGCTGACTCTGCCGCCCCTGCCGGCCCCACTGCCACCGCCGCCGCCTCCTTCGCCCCGCCCCCGCCCCCGCCGCGCGCTCTTCGGATCGGACTAGAAAGTTTTTCCACGCATCCACGCAGCTTGCATAATTAGGGTATGTGATGCAAACGCGACGTCAATAAGCATATGTCAAATGCGCACGCGTGGTGCGGCGAGCAGGCCATGAAATTGCGCCCGTGTTCCCGCGCAATGCGTTGATGGCGCTTTTCTCATGCCATTGGACCACGCCAACGAGAGAGAGAGAGAGAGAGAGAGAGAGAGAGAGAGAGAGAGAGAGAGAGAGAGAGAGAGAGAGAGAGAGAGAGACCACAGAAGGTGGAGGTGGATGGAGTTGTTGATTTACAAAGAAATCTGTTGCGTGAGTTTAACATGTGGAAAAATTAGGTGTGGCAAATTTATTCTGCCAAAAAGTTTTTCAATCGACATTAATGGATGCTACTAAATTTCTAAAGGCTCACATGAATAGACGAGAGAGCTTTTTAACTCGATGGGGTAAGGGCACTCGAGACTGTTGTGAACTGTCGTGTAAGCTGTAATGGACAGTTTTTACTTTTGCAACCATCTATGAAGGTCCAAATTATTCGATTTGATGGTTTCAATTTCCTAATTATTATCAGGTCACACAGAAGAAAAATTGCAAAATATTTGCGGAAAATCTATCAATATGCTGAAGTAACTCGGCGTTGCCCGAGTACTTATTTATCACTAGGGAGCGAAATTAAATGTAATAAAAATGTATAATAGCGTTTAAAATAGATCTATAGAAACATTTCCAAGTTTCCGAATACAATATGTCGCCGATTAGATCCTAAAATTAATTCGGAGCGTCTAAAAACATTTTCTACTTCTACAGAAGTAATTGTTCTCTAGTTTTTACCACGCATTACGAGTTTTGTTCATAATATAAAATACGTACGTATTATACACTACGTTGTTTACCACCCTCCCGAGGAGTTAGTGTGCACGTGAACAGTCGTACCGTGTAGCCTGTGATGGATCTCGGAGAGGACGGTGGTTTTAAGGGAACATGCACTGTCCTCAATGCAATATTATTTTCGTAATTGGATTTAATTAAATTAAAACAATTCCCACATATTGATCCCATCCCAACCCAAAGGAGTATTGCCATTGAGCACGAGTGTGTAGGATTTCAAGAGTTCCGAATTCTGCGTCTCTTGCAGATGTTTCTCGGCGAGGTTCAGAGCTCGCGATCAAGACAATGGTATATAAAAAATATTAGCCAGATTTCGATCGAGTTTCCCGTAGGGTCTATAAAATAAGCAAAAAACAACAAGTGGTTGAGATTACTTCTGATTCGCAAACATCCGCTCATCGTTGATTCCTAGTACAAGGTTTGCAAGAGGCAGTGTGTGTGTGTGTATGTGTGTGTTGTGTGTGTATGTGTGTAAGTTATGACAATCCACAGTGAAGGTCCGGTAATCATGAAAGCGCAGTATTGTGTTGCTTTGTAAGAAGAACGATTACTTTAACAGATTGGCAAATTCATTTCTGAAATATTTCGTTTCGAAGAATATAAGTATACCAAAATGTAATGAAATACCGTATATAAGATATATGCAGTATTAGGTCAAATTTGTAAAAAATATGTCAAATAAAAATGATTCAGATTCATTCAGAATATCATGTTAACTAAAAAACAGTAATGAATGCAGGTAACTTGTTGGTATGAATTTCCATAAAAAAAGTGTCCTAACACATTTATCTAAAACACAAAAAATAAATTCTATCAATAGTTTAAAACGGGAATAATTTTATTTACATTCCTCCCTCCGCTCTGCTCTGTCCCTCCGCTCCGCTCTGTCCCTTCGCTCCTCTCCGCCCCGCCCGCCGGGAGAGGTGGCTCAGTGAATCAACTGATGTCAATACAGTGCCTCTGACCACGAGGTCCTCGGTTCGAGTCTCGACAATGGCAAGATTTTTGACTCAGACAGATTCAGTCGCTGTCTGGAGGAGAATTCTAGGGGTCGGCTGCTCTGATCGGTAGTTTTCCGTGGTATCTCCGATCAACACCAGGCGAATGCCGGAGCAGTACCCTAACAAACGGGCCTCCTACCACGCGCGATCTTTCCTTCCTCTTCCTTGTCCTAGTCTTTGTCCTCACTCCTTACACACATATGCACTACACTACCACACATGTCGGGAGACCGGAGGGGAGCTTAGATCTTGTGCCGGCTGGGGCGGTGCCCGGCTGATGGGAGATACCTGGATGAGGAAACCCCGCTAGCCGACGGTAGATGGGCGCCAGATCTCGCCATCCAGCGTGGGAAGATCGCCACCACCCGAGGAAAAACATGCACTACTCTTACAGGACTTATGACATTAGTTGATGCGCCCGGAATCACTAACAACCAACCATCCGCCCCGCCATGCACCGCCTCCTTGCTACGTCCCATCCGCTCTCCCCATCCGGTTCTACTCTGACCCTCCCCTTCCCGTTCGGCGTTGGCCGTACCTCCCTACCCTTGCTCGGCATGTTTCCTCTGCTCTCTCGTTTCCTGCCTTCCATTCCACCATCTTATTCATCTTCATACCCATTAGTCACATCATCATCATTATTACACCTCAAAAGAAAATCCCTTTACGTGGACATTTGACGACGTTCATGTGAGATTTCTAGTTTTGGAACTAAGGATATTATGCAGTTTCCTAAAAAACGTGGAAATTGAAACCTATTCTCCAACTACAACGACTCTACGTTTATATACTATAAGGATGCTTCATAAATGTAGTGGAGAAACCATCTTTAACTAAAGAAAAAATATATTAAAGGTATGTAATGTAAACTAGTAGCCTGCAGCAGCAGAGATTCTGCTGAACAAAACCACATAAATGTTTTTTCAAAAAATAGCACGGACAAGAACAACAAATTAAAAAATTTGTATAACACTATAATGTATCAAATATTTTAACAAAAGTCTTCACCAATGCTGCAGTAACATAGTGTAGAATATATGAATACACAGTACAACAGATCTTTACATACCAAGAATATCAAGAAAGTTGCTATTCCATAACGCAACACATGAATTGCAAAAAAAATAGCTTCCATGAAACCTTTCTGTCTCATGACGTCACTGTGTCTTAAGAACTGAGTATGAGAACTCAGTCGGTACGCATGGTATGAAAATAGACGGAATATCACAATAAATTTTCAGTTAAAATTAAAACTGTTTCATTGTTTTTGGATTTCCCCAATTTCTGGATATCTGACGAAATAATAGACACCTCTCACACGGCTGGAGTCTATATAGTTTCCTTTCACTTTCTACGCGCATTGGGAATTATGTAGTTTCTGACTCTTTTCATGTTACTGAGTGTCAAACGAAACCATAGATACCTCTCAAAAGGCCAGAGGCTGGATGACTTTGTTTCAATTTCTACGCGCATTGGAAATTAGTGTTCTTACTTTTGTATTTTTTCCTGAGTTCTTTGGTAGCTAATACAACCATAGACACCTCTCACATTGCTGGAAGCTGCAGAGGTTTCTTTCAATTTCTGGCTGCATGCATTGGAAAATTGTAATATAGATATTGTTATGTTTCATTGTGTTTGTTAAAATGCTATTTGTTGTAATAATAATAATAATAATAATAATAATAATAATAATAATAATTTTTAAGCACTGGTAACTCCATTTTTGAATTACTTTTTTCGTTAATGCAAAAGAAAAATGCTAAGTACGAGCAAACCAGGAGTTTACATGAAAAGCATTTTAAAAATGAAAATATGTATCTTATGGGAATTGGGCGACTGTGATTTGTTTCTTTGATGACTTCTTCCATTGTTTCATTTTATTCGCATTTATTTTATGGCTCTTAAAATCATTATTATAAATGTGCGTTAAATATCAATCCTATACTTTAGATTATTCAGTTGTTGTACACGATCTACTGTGCCTCATTACTCAAGTTAGTTATGAGTGAGAAAATATGTACTCCGCTGATATCGTCAGAAACAGAACAAATGCTGAATTTTATGTGTTTACTTCTAGACAAGATATAACGCGAATTTTGTTGAGAAAATAATAACCGTTACACGATGTAGACACGAACCTCATTAAGATGCTTTGTCCAGTTTCCCATTTCACAGGTTTTGAACCGATGCTTCAGAGAAGATAACACAATACCAGTAGGCATTATAAATAAAATCTGATCATTCAGCTCTGAATACCTCACACTATGTAGTTGATGTCACTGATATCCTTGATATCCTTCGGAGAGTAGATGCAGAGTGGTGGGGCTAAACGACCTAAGTGCAAACAATTGTGAGTGTTATTTTACTCATAAATGTGTACGTGACAACAGCGATGTAGAGTTATAGGGGCCATCTATCTTGTCACATCCTTTTAGTTAAAACAATAACGCTGCTTCTAAATTCAGAATTGTGTTGATGAGTTCTTTTTCTCTCTTTGAAAGTAAATGTTTTAAGCACCAAAATTATTTAGTTCCCTCTATCTATGTAAAGGTGACCCACCGATTAAGGATCGCATTCATTATGTCTAAACGGTTCATGTTTTATCGATACGCACTTTTCGACCAACAACGGGGCAAATAATACGGAAGGGATATTGTTCGAAATATTTTTATTTTTGGAGAAATTAAACCATCTTTCCTTTTTAAATGAAATTGACTATAGTTTTATTGTCGAAGTGGATATATTGGTTATCTATCCTCATCCGAGGCTGCTTCGTTGAGTGCTTAGCAGTGTGCAAATTTTACGGGTGATGCGAAGCCTCACACCCAACCATCCTCCTTTTCCCGGCTTGGGATCGGCCATGGCACTGTCAAGTTTCTGGAATCACCCATTAGTGTAGCGGGCAGAGTTGGGTTATCTCTCTCTGTTGCAAGTGATCCTAACAAACTCTCATTACTATTTCGAGTAGGGAAAACTCAGAAGATTTGATTCACTTTCAAGTTAAAGATTTCTTCCTCCATTCCTTTTGATCATGAAAAATAGTTTTTTTATATTTAAAGACAGGTAATATAATAATATATATTATAAAAAATATTTACTCCTTTCCAGCAGGTTTAATCTGTCATATCTTGTAATTTATAGAATCATACAAACCTGCAGATGTTGGCAAAACCTCCTGATATGAGGGAGGTCGGTCCAACAGGGTATCTGGTTTGGCCTACCATACAATAAATACAAGAAACGATAATTCAATTAAAAATTAAATTAGTAAAAATCACTGGCAATAACAGAAAATTAAAGAAAGTCAAACTAAGAAATATTAACTATTAAAAATACTATAAAAGACCATGTTGGTAATGAGACTATATTGATGTAATGTTGACCGTCATGTTCATTTTTCATTGACAAAAGTAGATTAGATGTATAGTGAAAATATATTAATGAAGAACAGGAAGAATAAATATTATAAAAGAATTGTACAGATTTAAGGAACTAGTCGTAATGCGCGGCATACCAAAACTTTTTCTCCTCTTAATGTTATTATTCAACAATTCAACAACAAATACTCAGATTTTAAAAACGTTCATGGTATCATTCAAAGGTCTACAATTTAATGAAGTAATGTGAAAATATTCAAGCCAAGTAACTCTATGTTTGAAAGATGGCTTAGATTGATTGATTGATTTTTTTCGTGTTTCTAAGCGAATCAACTGCTATAGTCATTAGTACCGAGTGTAAATCATGTTTTATCACGGAAGGTGGCAGTGTTCTTCGCCTGCTGAATGTGAGATTCGGCACCGACTTCCATGTAGCCTTGCATGGCTTTTCTCATCTAGGTATCTCTTACCGTCGGGGTACCGCCCAGCCGGGACCAGCTCTAAGTTGCTGACTGGTCTCCCGACATGTGTGCTAGTGTAGTGCATGTACGGTTAAGGGTGTGTAAGAAAGGGGTCAGGATATGACAAGGAAGAGGAAGGAAAGATCGCGTGAGGTCCGTGGCCCGTTTGTTACTGCAATGCTCCGGCATTTGCCTAGAATTGATCGAAGAATCCACGTATATTACCGTTCAGAGCAGTCGACCGCTAGAATTCTTCTCCAGATAGCGGCTGAATTCGACCTAGCTAGTGTCGAAAATGCTGACACTATCAGGATTCGAATCCTTGGGCCTCCCAGCCAGAGGCACTGCAGGGATATCAGTTGATAAAATGGCTTGGAAAGTTGAATTATGTCTTAAAATTTCGAGCAGTAAGTATTTCAGGCCGAAAATGAGATGTATGGAGTATACTTTTACTCCCAAATCACGTTAGTTTTTCACAATTTAATCAATCGTTTTTGAGGAGCGTTCATGCAAATAACATGTACTACATCGAATCAGATTTTTCAGACAGCGAAAAACTGTTTGTTGACAAGTTATCGCCTTTTCAAACAATGTAATACGCTGTACTGCTTACTAGTATAGTTACAATAGTCTACGTATACTACTACCAAATCAGCTGTTTTTAATTATGACGATATTTCAGGTTAACAGTTGGACATGTTTGCTTTTGCTTGGAAAATTTGGACATGTTTTCTTTGGACCGAAGCACCTGCGGGCATTTTCGCTGTTGCATAAAATAGGGCTTCAATTATCATCATATTTGATTGAGATAAATTATTTTACTGCAGTGTGTACGCTAATATTTAATATTTCCAAACAGACAAAACTATCACAACGATTTCTGAAGCTAAAGTAATCATTTTTGACCTCTAAAGAAATTACAAAGAACTAAAAAGAAATTAAAATCTTATGTACGAGCCATGATCATCTTCTGGACAATCACAATTATCTTTCAGTTCTTGCCTATCCATTACAGGTTGATTTTCAGCTATTGGTCTATCAAGAACAAAGGAATACCATTCCAGATCAGGTGTATCTGTAGAATTCTCTCCATTTATCTCCTAAAAGTTCAGTTAATAGACCTGCTACATTATATCACTTTGCCAATGGTATACCACTTTTAAGTGGCAACTGATGAAGGCTAAATTGAACCATAATTGTTAATGAAAAACCATTCTTCCAAAGATTCAAAGCAGGAACCTTATGAAGTCTAAAATATTGCTGGGGTTAACTTTGACTATGAATCTTCTTCCCTGTCATTTTTTCTGAATAATGATTCGCTTCACACTTCTAATGTTCTGTATTTCTTGCACATAATACTCAAATATTTTGTGTCCTTGAGATCCCAATCTTCTAATAAATAAAATAGGACGATGTTGTGAAGAATTCACAGACGGAATGAACCACGCGACATGAGTCACGTGATCGCGAATCGTGACATCTTATTGGTTACACAGACATATTATTTATTGCTTGCAACAACGCTGTGGACATATTGGATTTTGCCTGAACCTGGTATGTTTAAAAGTAAAATTATTAGTGATATACTTACTTTTGCTCCTCCACATCAGGAAAGAAGATGCAGCCGACAGTCATTAGTATTACTGCAATACTAACTCTTTTTTTATTGATATGTTTGTTTTTACATGAACGCTCGTCATTTATCATTGCTCATTTTTTATAATTTATGAACGTGAGAATAGGAATATGTGGTTTAGATATTCTGGCTCCAATGATGAGCACAAGGCAAATATCACTTGGATGCATTGTGAAAATCAAAGGAGTAGCGCTCAGTTGTGTAAAGTTTGTTCAATTTTTTTTATTTCTGTGAGGTGTTCGCTTTCTGCACAATGCGGATCAATTGAGGGATAATTTGCATTGAAAAATAGAACTCTGGGTATAACCCTCCGTTGCACGCACGTGGATTTTTGCCTGATCCAGTTGTGGCTTCCTGTATCTTCCTCAGGCGTGGTGACTCATCGATAGGTATCGAAAAACCTTTCTCAATCGTTACAGACGTTGCCCGCAGTGGAATATTTAGCGATGCAGACCGTCATTCCGTGCAAGTGTATTAGTATTGCATGTTGTAGTCTCACCTTTCCCATTTGTGATGCTATTTAAATGTAGTATTTACTATTTAACAAAATATTTATGCATTTTCTAATAGTTCATCAATGTTTAACTAAAAGAGAAGAGCATACATATTTTTTTCTATTATAAAAATTAGATAAAATCGCAAGTTATTTGTGTATCAACAACTCCAATATTGTGGTAGGTTTATGTTTCTATTAATTATAAATATACAGGTTATTAAAAAACTCCACCTCAAATATTTTCTAATCTGAACGGTTCAAGATATTGAGATTATTATTATTATTATTATTATTATTATTATTATTATTATTATTATTATTATTATTATTATTATTATTATTGCCACGTTTTTCTCTATTTTCTAATGTGTTTTTACTATCAGATTGCCTACAGAGAAATGTGTTATCACAAATCATCAAACAAATTCATAAAAAAATATATTTATCTAATAAAAATACAAAATATTCTGACTGATAATATTGCAACACAAGGTCTATTTGATATTCAAGAAAAAATTTGTAAAAATACGTTATTAAATTTGGTAGAAGAGAGGATATCATGTTTGCGGACTCTCAGTCCGCGCGCGTGTACTCGCGTCACAAACAGCTCGTGCAACGGAGGGTTAATATTGGGGGTGTAGGGCAGGTTCGAAAATTCAGTTGAATTAGCTGAGAATTGTGATAATATCATACTAAAGGAAGAGATATAGAAAAGTTAGAAATGTTCTATACATTCATTATATGGAAAATCTAACCCCCCCCAAAACATTTTTAATATCGTTCAGTACTAATATACCTTAATCCTTACGTGTGTGAAAAGCACAACATAAATTTATTGTATGAAGTTTTAAGGCTCTAAAATGCATAATTTCCCAATTACGTAAAATGTAGTACGTAGTGTAGTAGTGTTTTGCAGCTTGTTGCGTGTTGCATCTGCACACTATATTATTTAATTTAATATATTTGTGACAAACATTACATATAACTTCTATGCCAAATCCCACACTCCTCCGTGCGTGCAAAGTGCTTAAAAAGGTGTACAAAATTTTCTCTTCGCTTAAGATGATGAAAAGGCACAAAATGACAAACTTCTATCTTCGTATAAAAACAAAGAAATTACAAGGTCATAAAGAACGCCAGGAGTATTGACGCCTTGGATGATCTAGTAGTATTACTAAATTTTCTTCACTCCACTGACACTGCAAATTTGGAAAAACTTAAACACGGCGCTGACAAAGAAGTATTAGCAACCTTGTCAATATGTGTAACTGTATGTATTCGGTGATGAAATAATCTACAATTTATAAGACTGAAGAGGAAATAGTTGTAAAACGTGTATTTATGTTCTTTAGTATAAAGAAGAAAAATCCAGAGTGACAATAATCTCAAATGTTATTAATTTGCTGATTAGTAATCGTAGGGATTATTGTGTAATGATTCTGTTTTCATGTGAATACACATCTAATCATAATCTAACACATCAATAATACATCATCTAGAGTCAATGCATATATCAATGTAAAATCTCTTAGGATGTAATGAAGATGATTGTCTATAACAACCACACTCCTAACATGGTACAAATACTAGTTCGTAAATAAATGGGAGTCAATTCCTCTATCTCTTTTGTGTGATATAAAACCTTTATAGATAAACACAATAATATTTATGGGACCACTTTTCTCTTTCCAGACACTTTACAATTTACTGCGTATAGCATTATACCAAAAGAAAAGTGTAATAATTGGACTAACAATTTAAATTATTTTCTATACTATTCTCCACCGGTAAGAATTTGTCAAAGAAAGCTTTTCGGTGTTTTTCCTCTTTCAGTTCTCAGAACAAATTGAAACGCCTGAATCATTATCAGAGGAAGTGGTGAGTACTCTCACTTACTGTTAATCGACAAATAATCACGGGTGTGAAGTGACACACAAATATTACGTCACTGAAAGTGGTAGTGGCTAAAGTATCTGCTTCACTTTGATGGCTTCAGAGTTCACAGTTGATCTGAAGAATTTAAGAGGATTCGCGGAAAGTCATAGAAGCGAGGATTTTACAAGGGCACTCCACAGAGTCGGTGCTCTTCATCGCTCCTGGCTAAACAAATGTTTGGGATCTTAAGGAAAGAGACAGGAGACCGCACACAACTCTCTAATAATAGTATTCCCAGCTCAATTGAGAGAGACGTGCAGGTATCAAGTGGATGGCATTTGCTTACTATTCATATATTTCTTCTGCAATCTAGTACAGGGAATTTCATAGCACAGGACTGTAATGTTAACAATACATTAATATTTTCCACCGTTCCCTGTAAGTAGCAGCGTGAGCACATATAATTTTATCCTTATGAATATGGATATACAGGCAGAGGTCCAATTATGGAAAATGATATTTCTTGGATCATATACGTGCTTCATTCTGAAAATCTCAGTGTTATTGTAAACTGACGGTGTGTTTGTCTTTCAAGCAGTAAGACATTCTAAAGTCTCGTCTATGTTGGAGGAATATCACATTCGGGAATCACAAGTGGATCCAGCTAATTCCAATGTGTGATGATTTTTGACGCCTTCTTTTTGCACTTAACGTCTTTACTTTTTTATAATATGTAATATTGCACTTCCCCGCATAGTACATCACACACCGTTTTTAACTGTTTTTGACATCAAATAAATTAATAAAAATTAAGTAAATTTTAAAAAGTAGTTTGGTTGCCACCAGCTAATCAAAACCCTTTTCGAACTAGCGTTGTGAAGCTAGTTCGAGTTTGTGTGCCGGAGTACTGAAGTATGCCGTAGGCTATTCTCTAGTTTCGGGGTGCTTTCATGTTTCCGGTGTGGGAAACCTACCATTTATTGGCGGTATTATAAATGCCAAAGAGTGTAAGGGGACGTTTCACCGTAATTTCCATGAGAGTGCCGTTAACTTGAGATTCGAGAGTCGCTTGTACGTTTTGCAAGACGATGATGCTAAGTGCATTGCTCGAATAATGAGAGAATGATCCTTGTAAAAGCTCCTAGACGACTTAGACATGCCACCTCAATGGCTACCGACATGCAACCTGACTTCAATACAATTGAGAATTTATGGTACTGTGCATTATGTTTCAAAAAAGGGAGGAATCAAGTAGAGAAGGCATGGAAACTATTTTGTAGGAAGAATAGTATCAAATGTACGCGAGGAAGACACAGCAATTTATGGATTCGATGTCAAGGCGACTGCAAGCTGTTATTGATACTAACTAAATGCACAAAAATACTACTACCATCCTTATATGCAGCCGGAGCTTCTTTTATTTGCTCCTGAAAGTGTAAAAATACTATTTGATGAATGAAAACCCTTCTTTTATTTTTATTTTGTTAGAAAAAAAAAGTATTCCTCCAATGTCCTGTAAAGGTTTACATTCGAGTTCTCTATTAAAGAAAAATATTTTTGTGTAATATTGTTTACCGTATTGCCTAGAACGCTTCAAAATTTGAAGTTCGCAAATATTCATCATTATTTTTTTAATCATTATTGTGCCGTTTAAAAAATCAAAGATGACCCAATACCTCCAAAAACAAAATATTACGAAAAAATAATTACGAACAGATAATTCTCTATGGCATTGTACTTACCCAATGATTATTTTTTGTTGGCTGAAAAGGACATTTCGAAATCATGAACCATTTAGATATTGGGGTGGTCCATAGTTGATAGGACGGAATGTAACCGGTAGATTGATGGCACTGATATGTGTACGATATTAATATGTATTTTAATTTTAGAACATGCTTCGGAACAGCTTTTAGAACCACACGTTTGAACAAACTGCTGGGTAATAATGATAGCGCCCTTCTGCAGAAATTACAAACTTTCGTTCATCACGTTCTACGCGATACACTGATTTACTTTATTGCATATATAGTTTAGATAAAATTATATAATGCTACAAAAATCTAAGTTGATATTTTGCCTAACGCGCAGATTGGGAGGTTCTTGATACTCAAAAACTGTTTTGGTAAACGTCCGTGCGGCCTTATTCCCGTGATCAACACCGATTCCTAAATCGTCCACAGCATTGTTGTGAAAACTGACATTCCCCTAGAGATTTGACTGATGTCATGGCCCCTCGAATTTGAAATGGACATTTGTGAGGATACTTTACGTGAAGCCCCTACAATATTTTCATTAAAAAAGGCTCCAAATGTTTTCTTTAAATGTTTTGCTAGAATAGAGCAAAGTGTGCTTACTAATATGACATTGTAATTAATAATTGATATTGACATTGGTGCGATTTTCATGAAAACTTCTTGAATTTCGAAAATTAGAAATTTAAATTTTTTGAAACGAACCTCCAACTACATTATTAACGATAGAGATTGCTTTGTTTATGCAATCTACACTTCAACAGTAGATATTTAAATAATTTCATATTAACTTTTATCAAAATATTAGTAGTTTCCACGTAAATTTGAGTTACATCGTAATATCTTTTTTGTTGTAATTATTAAGTAATTATTACCCCATCATTATGACATTTTAACAATTAGATCTCAAATTAACAGCATGATACAGCGATGAGCTTCTTGCTCTATAAACCCAAGCGTCCGAGTTCCATCAACAAACGCTCTGGTATTCACGCAACGGGAGCTCACGAGCTCTATAGAGTTGCTCGTGGAGTGGAAGCATAAACGCTGTGGCAAATTGAAAAACTTTCAACTTGCGCAAAACATGTTTACACTCTGCGTTTATACTAGTTTTCTCTTTGATACTTCAAGAAATCGGACAACAATCTGGTGAAGTCAGTTTAAGGGACTTACAATATTCCTTATCTTAATTTTCAATTATATTATCCGTCTCAACCATGTACAACTGTCTCCTGAATAAAGATTTTCGGAAAAATAATATTTCCTCCACCCTGTCTTTGCCTGTCACATCGACTTTTATTCCAATTCTTCTTTAATTTTTTAAGGAAGGACAACGACTGAATTTTGCGAAAACATCGATCCGTGCCGCCGATACGTACGAAAACACAGTTGGCTTCGAGCCGACGCCGTCTGCCGTTAAGGCTTCTTTAGTCAAAGTGTATAACGTGCATTTATCATCTGGAGTGACAATTATTAGTGCTACCAAATGCAGCACTAAATTCAGTAGCCATTGAAAGTGAATCAATGCCCAGCAGATATGGCCTAGGGCAAACATAGCCGGGGCCATGGGCGTTCTGTATAATACAGATTGCGCCATGGACACCACATTCATCACAACACCGCCACCCCATGGTGAACATCAAAGCAGTGCTCCTCAACAAGGCAACATTGGTCTCCAATACGCTATTCTCAATCAACATCCGCCGCACGCGGGAGCCCAGGAAACTTTAATCCCCGAAATTTAGGAACTAATGTCAAGCGGCGCTACTAAGGTCAGTACGCAGCAAACTGCTAGCGATGCAGCCCAAGGCATAACAAAAGCAGTGAGCGAAAACAAAGAAACCGTGGACAGTTCAGCAAACAGCTATAAGAGAACATTCAATGAGTCTGATAAAAATTAACATCCTCCTAAAAAAATCAGTCGACAGTGCTAATATTCAGTGCCAGTTAGTAATAGATATGCTCCCTTAGAAAAACTAAAAGATTCTGAATCCAGATTTAATTTTATAAACTCCACCCCAATACAAGATGAAAATGTCAAGATTCCACCAATTTATGTAAATAATACAACGATTTTATCCGAATTTAATAGAGAAATAAAAAACAATATTTCTAATCAGTCCACCTCGAATATAATAAATAATCAAATAAAACTAATGTTCAAAACAATAACTGACTTTAGAAAAACAATTAAACGTCTGTTAAATACTAAAAGAAATTTTCACACCTACAAAGATCCTGCTACTAAAAAAATGTCTCCATAGTATTTAAAAATGTTCATCAATCATTATCACAACAGGAAATTTTCGAGAACGTCAAAGAGAAGTGTCCTTCGCTAATCAGTGTTACTAGACTACAAAAAGAAAACACCTCAATCCCAGTAGTAGCTGCCCAGTTTGATGGACAGCAGAGCATTGACATAGTATTACAAATAACGGAAATTTGCAATCTAAAAGTGAAAGTCGAAAAAAGACGAAGAATCGAAGGTCCAATACAATGCATAAGGTGTTTAGAATTTGGTCATACCCGCAATAATTGTAACCACAACCTAGCCTGTATCTACTGCTCAAAAGATCATTATTCAGTAAAATGTCCAAATAAAATTCTCACCCTTTTTTGTAAGAACTGCAACGGGTCACATCGTGCAGACGTTCGTACTGACGAATGCCCGTACTATAAAAAATTAACTGAACCCCACCCCCTAACGGATCTCATAGTGGAGACCTACGCTGAGTAACAAACGCTTCTCATAGCAAAAACGTAGAATCCCCATCCAAAAATTCACAAACAACCAAACCCAGAACCAGATCCAACAATAACACCCGACCTCGCTCACATTCCGACAATTTCTCAAACCTTCCACCCACAGACGGCATCCCCAATTTCACTTCATACTTTAATCACAACACACTAACAAACTAAATCTAGGAAATTGGAATGCCAACGGCATCAAAAACAAGAAAACAGAATTATCGTACTTCCTAAAAGCCAAATACATCAAAATAACATGCATTGCCGAAACACATTTAAAACCAAAGGAAACATTCAATTTACCTGGATATAATCATCATAGATCAGACAGAATAAACTCAAATGGAAGCGGTGTTATAATTCTAATAGAAAAATGAGTACCGTTTATTCAAACTAACCTACCCCAAACCCCTGGAATCGAAACAATAGCAATTGAATTCCCAATAGACAATAGAATAACAACTCTCATAGTAGCCTACAAACCTCCTAAAATCAACATTCACAGCACCAATTTTGGATCACTGTTCCAACAGAACACTCCTACAATACTTGTTGGCGACCTCAATGCCAAAAACGTTAACTGAGGCTGCAGAACATTTGTAGGCCAACACCGTAGGCCTACAATTGTCTAAAATAATATCAGATTTAAAATTGCAAGTAATCTCTCCCCCTGAACCAACACACTACCCCCACGACCAAAACAAATTCCCAGATATATTGGATATTGCAATCACCAACACACAAGTCAAATTTCATAGTTCTCCCATATTTGAATTGGATTCAGATCATCTTCCTGTCATCATTTCAACCCAACACATTCCCCCCTCACAACCCCACCCACATATTAAACACACGCATTAATTAGAAAACGTTTAAAATATAATTAATAATAAAACTCCTCAATTTAAAAAATTAAATACTCCACTGGAAATTGAACAAGCAATCTCATACTTAAATAATATAATTATTAACACAGTCAAATGCCTGCAAGACAACAAGCCTCCCTACATCACAAAAACATTCAACGCAAAACTACCCAAGTCCATTCTAAACTTAATCACAACTGAAAACAAAACTAGAAGACTTTGGAGTATAACAAAATCGCCTCACATTAAAAAAGAACTGAACTTACTGACTACAATAACTAAAAGAGCAATAATAGATTTTAACCATTCCACCTATAATAAACTAATACAATCATAGAGCACATCAAACAATTCGCATTGGCAGTTCACCAAAAAATCCTGAAAAGAAAAACAACCAAAACAACCAAAAGAAAGCACCTTTAAACACACCATCAGGTAAAAAATTTTCACCAATAGAGAAAGCAGAAGCCGTGGCTGATTACTTTGAGTAATCGTTCACTCCTAACAGCACTCCCACACACTCTGCTCACATGGATATATCACAAATAGCATCAGCACCCAATTATAATATTCCACATAGAATATAATACCCCAAATGAAATTAAAACCTTAATCAAAAACCTCCCTCTTAAAAATGCTTCTGGCCACGACAAAATAAGTAATATTATATTAAAAAACTTGCCTAACCCTACTATAGTCTACATTAATAACATATACAATTCAATTTTCAGGACAGGATACTATTCAATAATATGGAAAAATTTCAACATAATCCCCGTACCCAAGCTCCATAAAAATCATAACCACACCGAAAGCTACAGACCAGTCCCCTCCCGTCTCTATCAAAGATTATAGAAAAAATAATACTAAAAAGATTCAATAAACATCTAAACATAACCCAGACCATACCGAAACAGCAATTTGGCTTCATCAATAAATTATCCACCTCACACCAGCTACTTCGAATATCCGAACACATCCATACTGCCTTCTAGAACAAACAACACACAATAGCCACCTTCCGAGATATTTCACAGGCGTTCAACAGAATTTAGCACTCAGGCCTAGTATATAAGTTAAAAACCATAGGAACCCCAAATTACCTACTACAAATCATTAAAAATTTCATAACAGACAAGACATTTACAGTAACAGTAGAGAACCATGTTTCCAACCCCCGCAAAATAAAATCAGGACTTTCCCAAGAATCCCCCCTTTCACCCATCGTTTTCAACCTTTATACATCTGATATACCTACCTCTCCCTACACACATATCGCACAATTTTCTGACGATACTGCCATATTCATGTCCAACCACTCATTAAATCACACTTGCAATAAAATTCAACTGCATCTGAAAACATAGAAGATTGGTCCTTAAAATGGAAAATTAAGCTCAACCCATCAAAATCTACAGCCAAAATATTCTCTCTCAGAACATTCGCCACCCCCACCCAACTCCAAATTAATAACAACGTAATCCCCTGGATCCCATACAACCAAACTGTTAAATACTTACGACTCAACTTTGATACAAGATTAACCTGGAAATCCCACATTGCAACGAAAATTCAACAAGCCAAAATTAAATTAATACAGCTAAAACCACTACTAAATCACAAAAGCAATCTCTCCTTAAACAATGCCGTGACCCTATACAAAACAATAATCAGACCTCTAATGCTGTACGCCTGTCCCATTTGGACGAACGCTTCACAGACAAACATAAATCAAATGCAAATAATGCAAAACAAATATTTAAGATTAGCCACTCACGCCCTATGGTTCATTTCTAATGATCAATTCCATAGAGAACTACATCTACCATCCATCAAGCACAACATTGCTCATCTCTCGAACAACTTCTATTCAAATATATCCTCCATAAATCAAATAGACCATTACAACTTAGCCACTTACAACGATTTCCCGACCCGAATCCGTAATAGACATCCGGTACATGCATTCTTGCAAATTTTTTCCGATGTAAACTGACCGTAGGTGCTCAATGGGCATCCTACACCTGAGTAGTAGATTAGATTTAGTTTTAGATTAAGTTAGCTCTAAGGCAGTCGAAAAACATGTGAGAGTAATTACACCAAACCATTAACAACCAATTGAACAATATATATATATATATATATATATATATATATATATATATATATATATATATATATATATATATATATATATATATATAACGTGCGAAAACACAGATACTCTTCCTAAAAACGGAATACACATGTGAAAACGGCTTACATTACGGAAGGCGTTGAAGGATATTACAAATAATGTTACTTTACGGTCCCTTTTGAGAACTATCACAATATTTTTATCAGCTGTCAAGGGTGAGTAAGTATTTATTGATTTTTGACGCTTCTACTACTTAGATCTTT
Source organism: Teleogryllus occipitalis (assembly GCA_011170035.1). NCBI lineage: Eukaryota > Metazoa > Arthropoda > Insecta > Orthoptera > Gryllidae > Teleogryllus > Teleogryllus occipitalis. The sequence continues at coordinate 44,524 of BLKR01003011.1, read as the reverse complement.
ATTCCCGTAAGTAGAGCTTGCTGCATCCCTGGAGGTGGCAGTGTTCCTCCACTATAACACAGGATCTGCTTGCAAGATTTTCCAATCTCCAGGTATCTCCTCCCCTCTCCACAGTGTGGGCCGCCGCAGCCAGTAAAACCTCTAAGCTTCCTATTTACGAGTTGTTGTTGAATGCTATTCATCTACATTATCATAACATCAACGATGTGCAATTGATGTTAATGTAAAAATATTTTTGGGTATCTCAATTCAGTCAAACCTCAAATGAAACGTCCATTTAAGTGAATTAAACACAAAATTAAGTTCATACTGCTTAGCATTCAGAATGCTTTCAAATTCAGTCATCCTTCGTACTGATTGTGTATTTTTGGCGAATGTTCATTCCTGCCTGTGATATGGCATAGTAGTCAGGGGAAACACATCGGACTGCTCCCAGATTTTTAGATTACAGAAATGAATCGTACAATTGAACAAGAAGCAAAATCAAATTGTCAAAATTCAAGAAGTATGTGGCTTAGTGTAGGGATCACAACATTTTGAAAACGTGCACATAATACACTTCCCCATAGCACGTCACACACAGTTTTTAACTGTTTTGACGTAAAATAAAAAAAGCAAATTCCACCGACGTGATTCTTGCAAGACTTTTTATTAAGCTTGGAGTTCTATGATTCCCTTGCTTCGTGATTTACGAGTCAGCGGCTTCTGTCAAAAATGACTCCTTCAAGGGTGGGAAGACATTTCCTGCGAATGCCGATGTATATAACTGTAACCCCATCGTGGTAATAATAGCCTTCACGTGTGAGTGCCAACAGCTCACTAGAAAAAATTCTCATAAATTGCATGCATTTTATTTTACAACACATTGTCAGTTGACATTAAACGATTAAAATCAATACAATATTGTAAGTGCCATGTAAATCTTCTCTGCTGCATAACTGTTTCTGTTCAAATAGAGATTATATGTAGCATCAAATAAAATAATATTAATTTTAATAATATTTGATGCCTTAGTTAATATTTAGATTGTATAATTATAAAAGACTAAATATACCCCAGCTTGTGGGCAACGACTCCCAGGTTTTTCGTCCAGATTCCCTGATCTTTTGAGCGAATACTGAGATGGCCCCCTTTTTTATTTCTGGACATCAATGTAGCTTTACTATCTGTGGACCTAAGTTTTACCTCAGTGGTGTGGAATATAGTTATTTAAATAATCGTTCTCTATGTTCTAGCAGCAGTAATTCGATTTCTTCACGAAGGACAGCATAAGAGATAATAGCCCAAATCTGTAGCTAATTTACTTTTTCAAATAGTTTTATTACAAGGGAGCGAATATTTTCTCAATTTTTGCCAAAAACGCTCCTCGCTATTCATCATTTGACTAAATTTGTAAATGAATTAGGGTAGAGATACCAGATGTCAAGAAATCGCGCACAGATTGCGCGTCTCTCCATAGTACATCACATGGTTTTTTAAGTGTTTCTTGACGTTCAATAAATACATAAAATGAAAATCAATAAACAGATAACTGGTCAACGATATGAAAAATTAAACTAAATCCAATTCAATTTCCCCGTAAATATTAAATTTATCATCATTTTCCTCCCTCTTCTTTACATATAGACAATAATACAATTGTATGGACCCCACAAAATTAATCTGTTAAATACCTGAGTCTGAACTCAACTTTAAATCAGAAGTAACATTAAAAGTACAAGAAAAATATGAAAATAATTAACCTAAGTACCTTATTTACTTCAAAACTGTCTATTTCGAAAAAATGCTGTTATACTTTATGAAGTGACAATGATGTACCGATTTTCTACCTCGATCTGTGTGTTCATAACCACGATTAAGAGACTCTAAACAGTCCAAAATAGATTCCTTAGACTCGAAATACGCGCTCCATGTTTCAATCAAACGTTCATCTTCATAAAACACTATACATACCATACGTCATTAAACGTATCGCCCTCCTCTCTTAATATCGTTTATTCCAGCTCGAATACAGTAAATTATGCAACCAATTACAAGGTTAAATTAAATTGCTTTCCAAAAATAAGAATAAATTTCCTTTTGATGCCTTCCTAAATATTGTTTGCCAATAATTGTTAACATGAGAGTCTCTTGCAGTTACCTACGCAATGCGTAATGTAGTTAAGGTTAGAATTGAATTTAAAGGCTTCCAAAACAATATGCTTGTGGTGGCTTACAATACCCTTACAGACAATTATAACCTTTCGTATTATCAAAAAGTATTGTATTTAACTATATCATTATCAAACATTAAACGATAAGTTATTTAAAAAAATAAAAAGATGCGTTGAATTTCGACATCAATGAACGAAATGGAAGGAAACTATTTTTGTGATAATTGTTCGGTTACGCACAACTGATTCAACAATTGCTGTTAACGGTATTGTTTGTAAGGAATGTGCACTTGATAACGTGACTGTTGGTCCACCCCCAACACACTAGGTTGCATTTATATAAAGCCACTGCAGGCTCCTGGCGTTACCAAATGATTATAAAAAATTCAACTCTCACATTCACCTCCAGGAACTAACACAAAAATAGTCTCATTCATTTTATCCATTACTTGTGTTGTTCCCTGACGGAGAGAGTATGAGGTCTACTTTAATGCAGGAATCGTTAAAGGATTATATCCGACAAGGGTCTTTTACAAGCCAAAGTGTGACATGGCACGAAAGGAGATTTTCAAAACTCCATTCGTTTTTCGTTGAAAATTCGTTGCATACCACATCAATTATGCCATTTAAAAGGTAACGACAGTAAAGTGTCATCACTGAATTTCGATCTCCAAAATTACGTCTCTGAATGTTTGTATTCTCCCTCGCGGTAATTCCAGCCTCTATATTTTGAAATATTTGATAAGCAAACTTTTCTCCTTCGGATTCGAATTATCATGTTTGTAAGAAATAGTAAGAAAAACTAATTACTAAAAAGTAAATAGTAAGAAAAACTAGCAAATTACAATTCGTAACTCAAATGTAACAATAAAAAACGATAAAAATTCAAATTTTCCAATCTCGAATTTGAAATCTTCGAGTTTTGAATGTCCTTCAAGTTTCACTGATTTGAGAACCGGCATATCTCGCCTCCTTCTCCGCCTTTAAACACGGAGAAGCCTCTCCAGCAACTCGCTCCCAGGAAGCGAACTCAGGTGCCGAGGTGTCAGCGCTGACTGGCGGCGGCGGCGATGCAGCGCGCGCGTTTATCTGTGTGCGGGCGAGCGAGCGACGGCGGCGGCGGCGGCGGCGGCGGCGGGGCGGCGGTGGAGGTAGAAGCGCGGAAAGCCGGCGATCCCACGCCGGAAACACCCGGCCTGTGCCGCCGCGCCGCGCCGTGGGGACGGGTAAATCGCAAGAGCCATCTTCAGAGGCGCATTACTTTCACCCTGCACGCCTGCGCAGCGCCCGCCGCCCAGCGAGGAAGCGCCGCCGCCCGGAGCCCTCTTAAGGCGCTGCGCCTTTATGGCCGGCCGTGATGCGCAAGGAAGGTGGCTGTTGACTTTTTGTGTGCGGACTCGCTAGAGCGCTGCATCCGCATAATGTTTGGCGGTTGCGTATTAGGAAAAAGGAATTTACGTTGGTGGCAACACTGTTTTCATTCTAAAGCGTGACGGAAGATGTTGAAATCGTTCTTGTGAGGTGTTTAAAAAAAAGTTGTGTGTTTTCCCGTTCTTTAGATTCGTTTGCTCAACTACGATACCTTCTTCCGCGCTTTATCTAACCACTTATCTTGCAAAAAGTTTGTCGTAAAAATAATTAATTTAGAAAATATCGTTTAGGAATTTTCTTCCATTTCAGGTGGACGTTTGATTACAAAACACGGACTTTGGTAGGTTCGTGGTGAAATGCAGGCAATATGCCATACAAATTATATTACGTAATATTGATATCGTAAAAATGAGAACAACTTGTAATGGATTTGTAATTTTTTTCAATAAAGTTGTATAGGTTTCGTAATATTTGCATGATGTAATGCCAAACTTGTGATTATTGATATTTATTATGACTTGCATATAGCTGTAATAATGTTATAAGAGTATTAAACTTTCACTCGATCTCATTTTTGCCTCATATATGTTGCTAAAAAATAAACACTCGAACTTGTCTTGGCTCACTGACAAGAGTACTTGTCCATCTTCAATACAAGAAGAAATTGTTATTACATGATTTTATTATTTCTTCTTCCTTGTGCAAATAAATGAAAATGAATGCCAAAATATGCACGCACTAAGTACTTCATGAGCACAAGACTTGACTCCTTATTTTGTCTGTAAAAATATAATTGCTTCACCATCTTAAATGCCAAAAAATCTATTCTTGTAAAAACAGCATTTTCTGGCTTCAAAATACATGTTTCAGAATCTACCAATTCTAATATTTGTTTAGTAATTTGTTTAGTAAATAAAAATTCAGTCTATCAATATTCGTCTTTATATATTCTATTCTCAGTGCAATTTAAATAAAAACAAACTACAATTTTGCCGGACCCTTGTACTTTTATGCCAAGTTTGCCAATTTCTTACACTTAATGCATAGTAAAGCAGTTATTTTAGTGGAGGTCCGAAAGCGGGAACTGTTCGTCGTGTTTTTGAAAGGCAGCATCAACGCTTTGAGGTTTGAATTGCGCGTAGGAAGAGAGAAGCGAGAAACTCTCCCACGACATTCGCAAGTCACTGAACAGCCTGTCACTCGCTTTTCCGTGTCAAGACTCTTCACGCGACCCCAAGCTCGAGTCAGTGCCACCGGCCACCAGCTCTGCTTCCTGCGTACAGTTTTGATCACATCTTATTTCGATCATTATTTTTTGAATATGTTTAGACAAGTGTTTTCCAAGAGTTATAGAGGCGCCATTTTTCTACGTTAGTAGTCGGCAATTTACAGTAATAATACTTGAATGATTGTTTAAAGTAATTTTCCAATTTCGAAATATTTTTTTAAAATCTTCATCACCACGGTTTCATTTTGAAAATTGAGAAACACTAATTTTCACTCATCTAATTTCGAAATTGTATTAACTTTTCAGAATTTGACATTATTTAAAAAATCGTCAACATCTTCCCAATATAAATTAAACATTTACAAAATTGAAGTTACGCTTTATGGAATTGCTGTCAGCATCCTTGCAGAGAATCGAAATATTGTTGGAGAAAGGAAAAACAAATAATTAAAAAATGGACTATATAATATTTCTGGCCAATATCTAAAGACAATTAATTTTTTCATTGCTTCTTTCTTATAACATTTTTAAATGCAAAAAGTTTTTAATAATTTAATAATAAATAATAATAATAATAATAATAATAGCAATATAATGTATAGTTCAAAAAGAATGACAAGAAAATATCAATAAAAAATTTTAAAAAATGGATAATATTCTTCAACTTGTGATAGCACGCTCTTACTTTTCTTTTTACTTGCTTTGTACTAAATTTTTTGGTAGCATTCCTCCGTCATAATTTTCCCATTTTATCTTCCGAATTACATACAACACAAACGCCAAAATTCCGAGATGACGATACCAACAAAACCACTTCTAGAGCACCTGCTTCACAGGCATGCTTAAAAAAGTTATTTGTGATAGCAATTACGATTTTGTAAAAGTATACGAATTGCTGAAAGTAATACATAGTCCGGATTTTCGTTCTCCAATTCGTCCCAATGACCTTTGTACCTTCAAGTTGCTCTTGACCTTTTCCTTCTAATTCAATTTGCGAGGAAAACCGAACCAATTCTTATTGACAATAACGAAGGTGTAGTGCAAGGATATGATAAGAACACCAGTGAATAAAATTAAGTAGGTAACAAGTTTCACAATACAGTGTTGGGCTCAATTCATTACGATAAATCCTAGGTCTTGAAATTTGCCATGAAAAGCAAACATCTCGTATATTGAACAAAGTTTGTTTATTCCGCTTCGTTTTTTCTCGTTATACGTTATTATGACGTCTAATCATTCAACAGCAGAATAGTACATATAAAATCTTTCTCCAAGGGAAATGTCGATTTAAAACCCTTTAAAATCCGACATCCGTTAAAATTCTTGCAGTGGTCATCACAGTACCTTTCCTTCCGCATCATCTCCCTTCAGTGGGTATACTCATTCCCCGTACAGTCATTTCTGTCAACATTACTCTTCCTTAAATAGTACGAGAAGCTACATTAAATCTTCATGGGTTATAAAAGCTTAGAAGTAGAAAAGGGAACATTTGAAAAATATGGTGTTTATTCCTTTCTGACCGTTAACGTGAAGCCATAAAGACTTGTTTGCAGCTGACTATTGCTCCTTACCTGTACTATGCTAAAAATTTGTAGGTCGGGAAAAGTAATTTACGTAGAACAATTCTGGATTTATGAGGTAAATTTCAGAGATTTATTTGAGTGAATTTGATATTAGTCAGACACATTTGACAATATCACCGAATTGGCAATGCTTTTTAGGTGATAGCCATGTTCAATTAGATTAGATTTGAATTTTTTTTGTTTATTATAGTCGCATCAACCAAAGGTTCTTAGCGACTTTTCAGTATTTTACATATTCATATTTGATTTTACATTATTTATATATATACTTAGCACAAAGTTTACAATAGAAATGAGATTATTTTAATAGTACAAAACTTGACATCCAATCATGGCTGGTATGATAATATGTACAGGAAGTCACTTATATTTTATTAAATATATTAATGTTCTGGCAAAATCTTATGATTTCCTGTTGATTGGACTTGGAATATACAACTGCTTCGAATTCTTGTTCCAGTGATAGGCCATCTCTTTCTTCCTGGAACTTAGGACAAACGTTCAAAATATGAGATACCGTTAGTTCAATCTCACAAAAGTCACAGAGGGGTGCGGGTAGTTTGTGAAACAGGTGTGCGTGTGTTAAATTAGTATGTCCGGAGCGAAATCTGGATAGCACAACTTGTTCTCGCCTAGTCATTTGTTTATCTAGATACACTGAGAAGAAATCTGATTGCGTTTTATGGAGGTGGCTAGCTTTGTATTTGGTCCATTCTTGATTCCAGTTAGTCAACATTCATTTGTTCATAAATTTTAGGATGTCAGTTGTAGTGTTAACTAGGTTGTGAACTGTATTGTCTTGTTTGAGGTTTACCAAGAAAGAAGTCGCAGTGCTAAACTCTTGAGTAACGTTGTATTCCAAGGATGTGGGGATCCAGGCAAATGAGATATCTTTTCCCGTTAATGATATCTGATGGTAGAGTTCAGTGATTGTTTGTAAGATTTCGCATTTGCACTTACTATGGTTTAACTGGAGTAGAGTGCTTGATGAGTTAGTTACAATTGAGAAAGAGGGGTGCGTAAGTTCTTTGACCAGTTTTAAAGCCTGCATGATTCCGTGTAAACCCGTAGTTGTTAGGCTTACGTGGGGTTTGAATGTATACAATGTGTTGCGCTCAGCGGTATACACATTGACTTCCGGACCGTCAGTCTTGAGAATGGACTTGATACCGATAACAGTGTGTGACTTGTATTTCTCAGCAAAATCATTGAGAACAGATATCCTGTATTCATCTGAAGATGAACTTTTTTCAAGTTTCAGTAAAGACAGGTCAATTTTGAATTCTTTTAACAGTCAAGGTTGAATTTTGCATGGGCGGTGTTTTTCAATCTGAGAGAGCTGAATATTAAGTATTTCGAGAGGTTCTTTGATTTTTAGATAAAAGGGAATGATTATTCATATCTAATTTAATTGAACATGGCTGGAAAACTCTGGACTTTGCAGCAAAACAATGATGCTGATAATGATGATGACGACGAGCAATACAAAATCTTGGAGCATGAGGAAGAAAATATACAAGGCAATAGGTTATTCAAAGATAAAATAATTTTGAGAGAAGCTCAGTATTTTTAAGACAAAGAATTGAAATACGTCATAACACCACTAACACTATAGTGCTTCAAAATGTTTCACGTTTCAAGTCATTCCTTACATTCCCATCCGGATGTTTGAAGTGAAGACGAAGATTCCTTGAAGGGCCAAGAGGTTATGAAACGTTTGAGGGTTGTAAACGACTCATCCGAAAGGGGTGTCAAATTTATTCAATACTACAATGAGAGCATAACAAAAGGGCAGAAGCAGAATGTTTAACTGAATGTTGAAAATTATTTTTAGACATAATGAAATCTACCTTCTCAGAATTTTTCCATCTAGTTGATTCTAGTGCAAATGTGACAAAGACCTACATACCTACTGCAATCTGTGAAAATTTACTCATAAAACCTTTTCTGATGTTCCTCTTTGCTACTTCTGAAAGTTGTTTTTGTATTAATAAAGTTCAATATTTTAATTTAATTATCATTTAATTATAATAAATATTTGAATAATTTTCTGCACCCCCTCTCTATTTCCTAATCCGTTGTATATGATTTTCAATACGTGATTTAAAAGTATCTTTTTTGAACTATGTGATGCAAAAAAATTAAAAAAAAAGAGTAAAATAATATTATTTTTTTAGCCATCAAGAAACACGAATATCCCGGTTGCACGAAAATCCCATATATCTTCCGATCTATAAGTTCAAACCAGGTTTGAGGATAAACATTGAAGTCAGAATTATTCTCTACAGAACTAGAAAAAGAACACGCTCCATGTAGAACAAACCTTCCTAATTTCAATGCAAACACTAATTTTATTGCATTACTAATTCTTTTTAGAATTTTTTTTAGCTTAGGGATCATGAGACAGATCTTAACGTTATCCGATCAAAGTGAATCTTTGTAAATCATTTTTACATCAATTGGCACTTTTTTAGGAATTCCTGACAAAAAATATCGGAAGTCCATTCTTTGCAACCACTCTATCGTACAGTAATGGAAAGGAAGACATTTCTCATCATAGCCAAATGACCTCTGGTTTAAATCATAACGTAACAAGCTGGAAATATTTTAACTGATTTTCGTATAATCGACGGAATCGAAAATGATTTCCTAATCAAATAATTTACTTTCAAATATAAAATATTTTTTGCAAATTTGCCTAAGAAGAAAGTTTAACTTCATGGTCCCCGAATACCACGAGATTTAATTTGATTGTAAAGTTAGGTTTTACTACTCTTCAGAGTGTTCTCCAAGACCTACTAAGCTTCTGCTTTTATTCAAAGAGGAGCGGGAATATTTCTCAGGGGTAAAAGGTGGACGACGATGAGATACATCTCGTCCTGTATTTAATGAGAACACTTGCTTTCATTCTTCTCGTTTCTTAATGCAGAAACAAATTCGTTTAATTACAGAAAAGTAATGTAGAGGTTCTAAAAATGCAAAATTTAAAAAGGCTTAAAAATGCTTAAAAATGCTTTTATGTTGAAAGGTGTAAGCGTTAATTGCCTTAATAATGACAATAATTAAAATATTAATATATCCTATTATAATTTCTTGTACATTTGAATTATATTAATACGAAGTACAGTTCAGTGGAATAAATTATGCAGTAATTAGACACATTAAACATTCTGATTCTCGCTTCAGAATGGGAGGTCACATAAGAGAAGATTGATTCATTAGTGGTTCTGGGTGCGTCCACTTCTAAGGTCGTCAGTCCCGTAAGTGTACTGCGTGCTTTTATCGCGGGGGAGGCGGAGATCTTCCCTTGTTGAGCGGCGAGGGCCGGCATACGCTTCGGCCTGCGGTTTTTCCCGAATCAGGAATTTACACGAGAGGGGCACCACCCTAGCCGGGACAAGCTCTAAGCTCCCGAATGGTCTCCCGTCGTGCGTGGCAGTGTCCGTGTGTGTAAGAGGTGAGGATAGAACCAGAAAGAGAAGGAAACATCGCACGCGGTTCGTGGCCCGTTTGTTAGAGTAATGTTCTTGCCTGGTGTTGATCGGAGAAACCTCGGAAAACTACCGATCACAGCAGCCGCCAGAATTCTCCTCCAGACAGCAGCTGAACTCGATCTAGCTATGTTGCTAATGTCGAAAACCCTCCTATTGCCGGGTCTCGAATCTTGGGACCTCCCGATCAGAGGCACTGCACTGGCATCAGTTGATGCCCTGAGCCACCTAAGCCGGTCATAAGGGAAGAAGTCGTAACATACATATTGTACAAATATTATATATATATATATATATATATATATATATATATATATATACACACACATATACATATTAAACAAACTACGTATATTGAGATTGCTACTATATATATACTACGTATATATTAGATTGTATTTGTGTTAATATAATGAAATATTCTAGCTCTGAAGAGATCAATTTGTGTTGACGAAACGTTCGCAATGTGATCAATAAAAATATTGAATGTATGTTGATTATCTTTCACTAATAGATCCACACGGTGACGTATTCATAAAGTAAACATTACAACAACATAATAACGAAAACGCGAGTATTCTTTTGTCAACGTGTCGCAAAGAGTGGGCGGACAGCCCGTTGCGGCCGCGCGTTGGAAAGCGAACGTGCAGCGGCGCTGGCCGTGGGCGCTGCGTCGCACTGCGCCACGCTGCGCCGCGCTGCGCTGGCCGACGCCCCGCACCGGAGGGCCCCTGCGCGGCGCGGCGCGGCGCGCTGCACTCGGGCGGCGGCCTTCACCACTTTCTCTCCACCCGCGCCGCCGTTTTCTCCGCGACCCCGCGCCCTCGCCGCTACCCTTGACCTTCCCTCCGACGCGCCCAACCCGCCCGCCCGTGGAAAGGAAGATGCCGAGCGCTCACGATCGCGCTTGATCGCCAATACCGATCAGCGGCCGCAGCAGGCAGAGGCTGGGGGGCAACCAGCCCGTCTTCCGTTTCGCTTTCTTGCTGGATACCTCGTCGGGGAAACTGCACGTTGGTTTGTGGAAAAAGACTGGTTAATTGATGCGGAGATTTTCTGTTGCTCTCTCCCTCCGATAAATTCATTCAGTAAAACGATAATATCCAGAAAACTACTCGTGCTTGAACATGATGATGCGTTTAGAAATGAAGTTAAAGGATTTAGGATGTACACGTCAGAGTAAGTTAAGAAAAAAAAACGATTTTATATCGCATTTTTAATGCCTTAAGAATATACAAATGAAATACTCTAATATTCATGAAGATGGAAATATTGAAAAATAACATGATGGTGTTATTGCGTGAAAACTCACTTGCAGAATGGGCACTATCACGTATAATTCCCTTTTGCACTTGGCCTTACTATCAAATTTTAGGGCTTGACCTTACACACTAAAACAAGAAAAATTGTATTTCCTGGAAGGAGTCTTAGGCAGAAAGAATTCGAATTGGGAGTGTATATTCTACATCGTACAATAATACTTTCTAGCAATATTACCTCCAATGTTTAATATTTCTCGCCCAACTGCTCACCTCTTTCCGCTAGAGCGGACCTGCACCGTGGCTCCTTTTACTGGTATATCAGGAAGACCAGAGCGTCTCCCGTGTCTCTTTCGCTTGTGGATAGGTGGTAGCTGTGTGTTTAGAAGTTTGTTATGCGTCGCAGTAAAGTTCACAATCAGTAGACGTGCGTGGGCTAGTTAGTAGAGAGAGTATCTTCCGTATAGCAACCTGATCATTTCGACGGATTTTTCAGTTTATGCTCATGTCATTATAGAACAATTTCGGAACCGGAGGCTACAAAGAATGCTTTCACATTCGATGGGAAGCTTCTAGAAGACAAAGACGAAGCATCGCACGAGAAAATTGCAGAATTCTCCGCCAGTTTTGGAAGGACCATACACCCACATTTGGGGACATCCGGTGCAAGCGTGTTATTGCATCCTCCATGAATAATCCTGTCCATTTCCCGTCATTGTCAGAGAACTGCCAAAAGAAAGATTCGTTCACGCCGATCGTTACGACTGTGAGGGAAACTCGGACATTCTCAGAGGGATCATGAGAGGTCCTTGGTGACGTGTCTCTGCTTTGTGTCGGCGGAGATGACTTGCGAATCCACGTGGGAAGAGACTGTGGCTAGTGCCAACATCAATTGTTTATTGTAATGTTTCATATCTATACAACATCCAGTTTGATGATGAGGCGCGATTTGCAAGTATGGTAAATTATTGCAATTATGGTAAAATGTGGCAATTATGGCGATTTGCAATTATTGTACACAGGAAATTTAACAGATTTGGAAATTTAACTGTTGAATTCTTTCAATCAGTTGCCTTACCTTTCTTATTTTCTCAGTAGCGAGACTTTATTCCGACAGGACAACGATCATCTGTTCATTGCTGTTGTGTCATCAATGCATGATCAAGATGTCACCATTCATTAGTACGCTACATTGCCTGGTCTCGCCCTTATCGAGAGGGTCTGCGACGTGTTTACACCACAACTTAGCACCATGCCAGAAATTCTTTCGAAAATTTAGGGCACATGGAATGGAGTATCTGAGAAGACTCAAACATCTTATCAAGTCCATCCCGAAATGTTTGACTGTTTGTCCATCAGACGATGTAATTGGCACTATTTATTTATTTATTTACGTCAAAATCAGTTAAAAACTGTGTATGACGTGCTATGGGGAGAAGTGAGTACTGTGAACGTTTTCAAAATTCTGTGATCCAACGCTAAACCATATACTTCTTGAATTTTGAATGAAAAAAAAATTAAAAAACGCTCCGATGTAAAAACATCTATTTCCGAGGATAAATCAGCAGTAAATCTTGGGCTTTTATCCATCTTGTCCTTCGTCAAGGAATAATAGTTCCTGCCGCAACAACATATAAACGATAATTTGAATAACTATATTTCCCACTGAATTCTAGAAGACGTGCTCAGATAATGAAGTTACATTTATGTCCAGAAGCAAAACAAGGGGCCGTCTCAGCATTTGCTCAATGGATCAGGGAAACTGGACGAACCTGATCGAGATGGAGGTCATTGACCCGGAGGCTGCAGAACAATACTTATTACAGGTTGTTTACATTTGTCAGTCCAAATGGTAAATAATATATTAAATATCACTGTTAAAATTAACGTTACGTTCCTTGTGATGCTCAGTATAGTCTCTAATTGTATAGAAACCGTTATGCAACAGAAACGATTTCACTTTGGATTTAAACTTTTCTATCGAATTTAATCGTTTAATGTCATCTGGAAATGTGTTGTAAAATAATATACATGTATTTTATGTGAATTTTTTGTAATGAGCTGTTGATACTGTCATCTGATGAATATGATTTCTACGTCGAGGGTTACAGTACTAGACATCGACGTTTTCTGAAAATATATTCATGCCCTTAAGCAAATAATTTTTGACAAAAACCACTGATTCGTAAATAAACAGACAAGGCAAAGTTGAAATTCCTAGTTAAATAAAGAGAGGCTTACAAGAATCACGTGGGTGGGATTTGGTTATTATTCGAACAATTTTTTTTGTAATCTAAAAGTCTGGGAGCTATAAGATATATTTCCCTAAAATATTATGCCATATTTCAGGCGGGAATTCGCGAAATATACACAACGAGCAGTATGAATTCTGAACGCGTAGCATAATGAACTTAATTTTGTGTTCATTTCATTTAAATGAACGTTCCATCTGAGGTTTGACTGAATTGAGAGACCTAAAAATTTTGTATCCTTATCGTCAATGAGACACCGTTCATTTTCAATGAGGTACATAATTGTTTATTTGAAATGAAAAAGTGCATTAAAACCGTTTTATTTTCAGTTTCATTCATTTGTTATTTCGGAAACAATTTGAAACATCTGATATTGTCTTATTTACGGTTTCTTTATTGCAAAGAATATTCGTATCGTCCCCAAAGAGAACTATTCTTCCGTTTCGAATAGTCGAGGGCATAACGTTTACGTATAGTAAAAAGAGAATAGGGCCTAAAATCGATTCTTGAGGCATCCACGTGCAATTGACAAAGAGTTGGAAAAGTGTGAACATAATGTTCCATAATTCCAGTAAGGTATTTCCACTCTCTGAGATCGTTGTTTAAGGTACGAACATAACCAATCTAGGGCAATACCACGGATTCCATATGAAGGTAATTTAGAAAGTAAAATGTCATAATCAATGACGTCAAAAGCTTTTGAGAGATCTAAAAATAACCCAATAGGTGCCTCGTTTTGATCCAATGATGAGGCGACATCTTTAAGAAAAGAAAATATAGCTGTTTCCGTTGATTTTGATTTTCTAAATCCATGTTGGCAATTTGAAAGCGCGTCGTGTTTACTGACAAAGTTTCCATTCGTACGTAAGAAAGTCTCTCAAATATTTTTAATAAAAACTGATGGAAGAGAAATGGGCCGATAATTTTGAATTTCATTTTTGTTGCCTTTTTTGAAGAACGGCTTAATTTTAGCTGTTTTGAAAATATCTGGAAACGTTCCTGTGCATAACGATGAATTAAGTATGTGAGTTAACGGGTGTATAATGGCAAACGCACAGGTCTTTAACAAAGCATCCGGGAATTCATCTAAACCGGACGAATATTTATTTTTTAGTTTACCGATTATTTTGAGAATTTCATAGGAAGAAGTTTCCGAAACGAACATCGTGTCTAAAATTTTGGGGGAAATGTCTGTCATGGAATTTTGTCTGAAGACCCTTTGAGATCGGCAGCAATTCTCGAAAAGTATTGGCAGATAAGAGATAAAGAGACTAGTAAGTAAAGAGACTAGCCACTGTTGCCGGATCGTTCAAATTTATATCGTTATATTTGAAAACAACATTCTCTACAAGGTTTCTAGTTGATTTGGTCGTATTTTTTACTATATTCCACATTGCTTTTGTTTTGTTATTTGAGTTCAAAATATACTGATCGTATTACATGATTTTAGCGTACCTGATGACTTTTCTTAACAATGATTTGAATTTTTTGAAGTACATGAGGAAATCTGGAAATACGTTATGATGTTTAGAAACTAAAGAAAGAATTCGCTTGTTTTTTCAAGATGTCTCTTGAGTTATCCAAGAATTGCTTTTCCGTGAAATATTTTATTTTCTTTTTTTGAAGAGGAAAGCAAGTGTTAAAATGAAATGAAAGAGTTGAAAAAAAGGAATTATATTTGTCGTTTGTATCAACAGTATTATAAACCGCTTCCTACGACTCCTGCATCAAGTAATCAATGAATAATTTTATTTTACTTTTAGTAAATAATCTAGTCATACGTGTATTATTTATTGTGTCAGTGTTCGCATTTCTTATAATGGTAAGAATTTGTGCATCGTGGTCACTGTATCCTACTTCTTTTGTTTCAACTTCATATCGAGTAGTAGTTTTGTTAATTATAATTTGATCAATTGCCTTCATCGAATTTTGTGTGATCCGTGTAGGTACATTAATTGTAATGTCTAAATTGAAGGAATTAATTAAATTGAGAAGCGTTTCTTTCTCAGAAGATTCGACAAGAAAATCAATGTTAAAATCTTCTCATACAACAATGGATTCCAAAGAACGATTGCTGACTTTGTTAAGTGTTATCTCTAGTTTTTTAAGAACAAAATATAATCTGCAGTTCTCTTTGTTGGAGGTCTGTAGATGCAAAGTATTATCACTTTTTGTGAAGTGAGATGTACAACAGAAATTTCGAAAACATTTTCAACGGAATACACATTTAATTCCGCCAAGGAGATAGAATCAATATTATTTCTAACGTAAATACAAGAACCCCCATATGTAGGACCTTTATGCGATTCTATCTCTCTGCAATAAAAGCCTGCGAGGTAAAAGTTTGGAATTTGAAAAATGTGAAGTTCATTAGGAGATAACCAATGTTCTGTAAAGCAAAGAACATCCATTTGATTTAAATCGCTCAGTAGAGCTGCCTCGATAAACTCAGTTTTATTTGAAAGGAATTGAACATTATGTTGCAATATGTTTATCTTTTGCAAATACCTACACGAACGTTTTTCTGCTGCATCGGACTGTAGTTGCTATATATTTACTCCATTTTATCTCGAGTGTGTGGTTGAAAGTTGTAATGTGTCCCGGCAGTGACAGGTTGTGAGGAAAATGGGGCATCAGGTGTAGATGAACTGGTAGTGAGAATGGGAGAAACGGGAGTAGTTCACAGGAGGAGGTAAGAGGGTTCGAAATAAGGGTGGGGGATGGAGAACGTAAGGAAGGTGAAAAGGATGGATTTTTGGCAGGAGACTGCGTAGGACTGGAGTTAATGATGTATTGTGCAAGCTTGTTACCGACTGCATGTTTTCCAGCAAGGTTCATGTGAAGACCATGCCGGGTGAAGTGTTTTGCTGAGAGGAAAATAATTTCAAAAAGGGTGACACTTGTTTCTCTCAGTTGCAGTTTTAATTGTTGGTTTGCGTGCTTAATCTCGCTGCATAGTGTTGGTCTGTTGTACCAGAAGGGCAGAGTCGAGACTACAATGTTAGTATTTTATAACATATAAACTTCTTTTGAACACTATAATACATATAAACTTCTTTTGAGTACATCCGAAATGCTGTTTGTTACAGTAGAAATAATACAATGCAATTCAATGCAAATAAAATAAAACTATCACTAACAATCGTATTATTAGAATAATTAAAAGCGTACTTCCAATAAGTTGTTCAACTACACTGATAAAAGCAGCCGTATATATAGTGTTCAGATTGACCCGCACGAAAATGTTGCACCGTATGCATCATCCGACGAACAAGTATAACATATTTGTAAAAAAGTTTAATTACAACGCAGAAAATACTATCATCTGTTGAGAATAGCATACACATTTTTACTCAGCACTGTACGTCCCGGGCGCAACTTAACTTGCATTCGATTGTGTGATTCACGCTAATGCTGCTCTGCTGTGCGACCTCCGCTTTTATCGCGAGTGTTATCCGTACTTTTCAAGGGATGGGCTTCCGCGGACTCGAACGCGACTTCGTGGAAGGTAGAGGCTTTCCGCTACAGTGACGAATTTCGGGGCCCGCTACCGGTGGTACGAACGGCAGCGAAAGAACACGCATAACATTCTTCACTCCGTAGACGGCGACAAAAACACTTGTATTTTCCAAACGCTTTAAAGTTTTTAAGTGCAATAAAACGTAATGTTTCTGTGACTAAGGAATAAAAGGAGCATAACAGACCCCACAATAAGAAATAATGTTGTGAGATGCGAGAAGTGAGGGGAGATAGAGGGTGAGGAAGTTGTAGAAGGAAACTTGTCAGCAAAACGATTTAAACGACTTTCTTTTAATGAGAATGCTCATTAAGTTCATTAAGTCGTGTAAAAGCAGAGTTTTTGAAAAATCGTTAAATAGTAAGATTTTTTAATGTTCATTATCTTACATTTAATTGCTAAATGGAGAGTTATGCAAGTTTCATTACGATCAAAAGAATTATTACAATCAATTTAATCAATAGCAAACGTAGAATTGTCTAAATTTAATTTCAAACACTCGATGTGTTGAATTTAACTACAAGGGCATTTTTCACTAGTTTGTCATTACAAGTATAATTTACATTATGTAAGATAAAGACGACTTTTATCTGTGGAGGATATAGGTGATTTACAAATAGGTAATACTTATTAATTTATTTATGTATTGTCAAAGACCGTTTAAAACTGTATGTGACCTGCTACAGGGAGAAGTGTATTCTATTCACGTTTTCTTAATTGACGGGTCACTTCCCTACGCCACACACAAGATAAATTCTGAATACAGAAAGGAATGAGCGTTTTTGGCAAGAATTGATTCTAAAATATTCGCACCGGTGAAGAAAGACTACTTGCCAAACAAGAATATAAACTATTTGCAATGGCGAATCAGCTATAGATTTGGGTTCTTATCCCTAATGGCGTCCTTCATGAAGGAATCTATTTCCTGCCGCGACAACATGGAGATTCGTTATTTGAATAACTATTATATTTTTCACCGAACTCTAGAAGACGTGCACAAATAGTGAAGTTACATTTACGTCCAGAAGTAAATCAAGGGGCCATCTTAGCATTGGGGATGGATGAGGGAATCTGGACGAAAAGCCTAATCGAGATAAGGGTCATTGGTCCAGAAGTTAAGGTACAATACTTTGATTGAATTGAGAGTCCTAAAAATTTTGTTTCCTTGACATCAGTCAGTGCCATATCATTCCTGTCAATGAAGTACAGAAATGTTTATTTGAAATGGAAAACTGCATTGAAACCGTTTTCTTGTCATTTACTATTAATTTGTTATTACGGAACCAATTTGAAACATGTGAAATAATACTATTTACGCTTTCTTTATTGCAACGATTATTCCTATCAACTGCAAAAAGATCTTTTCTTCCGTTTCGAATCGTTGAGTGCATATTGTTTACATATAGTAGGAGGAAAATATGGCCTACAATCGGATACTGCGGGATTCCATGTTCAATTGGTAATGAATCGGAAAGGTGTGTATAGTATACTGTCCCATCAATCCAGAACGGCATTTCTACATCCTGAGAACGTTGATAAAGGTACGAACATAACCAACCTAGAGCAATACTACGAATTCAGTATGAATGTAATTTTGTAAGTAAAATGTTATGATCAATGTTGTCAATAGCTGTTGAAAGTTATAAAAGTTTTCCAATAGGGGCTTCGGTTTGATCTATGGATGAAGCGACATCTTTAAGAAAAGAAAATATGGCTATTTCCGTAGGCTTTGGTTTCTCTATGTTTTCCATGTTGGCAATTTCAAGACACTTCGTGATTACTGAAATAGGTTTGCCTTCGTAAGCAACTAAGTCTCTCCAATGTTTTTGAAAAAGCTGACGAAAGAGAAATTGACCGATAATTTTGAATTTTTAAATTATGTTGCCTTTTTTGAAGAGCGGCTTAATCTTAGCTGTTTTGAAAATATCTGGAAAAGTTCCCGAGCATAAGGTTGCGTTAAATATAAGGTTGCATTAAATATGTGAGTTCACGGGTGTATAATGACTGGCGCACAAGCCTTTAACAAAGAATTCGGAAATTCATCTAAACCGGCAGAATATTAATTTTTTTAATTTACGGATTATTTTGCGAATTTATTAGAATGGAGTATCGGAAACAAACATCGTGTCTAAATTTTGTGTGGAAACATATGATGTTGAATTTTGTGGCTGAAGATCCTTAGTGAGATAAACAGAAATTCTCGAAAAATCTTGGTAGAAGAGACTGGCTATTGCTGCCGAATCGTTCATATCTCTATCGTTATTTTTTAAAACAGCATTCTCTACAAGGTTTCTAGTTGATGTGATCGTATTTTCGACTATATTCCACTAATAATATTTAAATTCCACTAATTTCACTAATAAGGTTTGGAGAGAGTTAAACGGTTTGTAAACTCCACCAATGTTTGAAACATTGATCTATAATGTTTAATATTTGTCCTAAACAGGGGACGCATTTCTCATTCTAGTGCTCGACTCCGAGCCGTGCGGACCTAGTATGCGGAGCCCCCGCAGTTCGTCAGTTAACTAGTATTCTGTAGTGAGTGACCTTCGAAGTAGCATTGAAAATTTAAAAGATATCGTGTGATTAGTGAATGTCATTCGACATCAACTTATCAACATGGCATGCTATAAGCAGTGCTCTTTTAACTCTTAACAACGGTGGATTCGACACCTCCTCCACAGGCGAAGTGCATCAAAACCCGGAAAGGTTACCATCTAGTGAAGATATGGATTACATCACAGACGCAGCCGTGATGTAGCACAATCTCGAAGAGAATCTCGAGATTGGCGACTCAACAGTAAATGCGACCAACGCTCGAACCTACCCTTGAACGGCAACCTCTCTCACCAGAAAAAGGTCGGTAGGTGAACTCTCAGGCAAACGAAAAAATCATTGTAGATCTCAACAAATCTAAAAACCCATCTGAATTGTCAAGTGAACTTGAATATAATGTGCCTACCGGTAACAGATTTAGTGAATTAAGAAAAGTCAATATCAAAATCGAGGATACGAGATTTGCGTACCTAAACAATCTTCCAAACGAGTACCAAATCAGTCTCAAACAGGAACATTTCCTCCAATATATGTGTTAAATATAACACATCTGTAATTTCACTAAGGAACGTAAGCATAAATTTTCAAGAATTTTCATATCAGATATTAAATATAACAAAGTTAAGATGAGTGCCAAATCAACAGATTTTCGTAATATTGTTAAATACCTAATAGAAACACAAAGGAGGTTCCATTCATTCAAAGATCCTTCAAACATGAAAGTCTCAGTGGTTTTTAAGAATCTGCATCAATCAATAACAGTATCAGAAATAGCACTAGACTTAAAACCGCGGTATCCTTCAATTCTGAAAGTGTCTAGACTCCAAAAGGACTGCAACCCCATTCTTGTAGTGGCCGCCGAATTTAACGGAACCGAACCAATCGAAATCATACCATCAATAGATCAAATATGTAACCATCGGGTAATGGTAGAAAGAACCGATCTTCACAGTTTTCAAATTGTGATTGTGACGTAGATGGGAAATGATAACCACTACTATTCAATACTGTCATGCGTAACATACCTCCAGAATTCATAATTGGGTAGGAGAAATATAAAGCCACAAGCAAATCGGAAGGCTATCAATCAAATGAAAAAGGCAACTTGCCCACACGAAATGGTTTTGAAGGAGAAGTCGGATTTAGGGATGTATTGTACTACTGTTGATTTAAACTAGCCATCCTTTTTATTATAAATTGAAATATAAATTCAGAGAAATAATGTTAAATGCTATGTCGTGTTAAGTAGGTTAAAATAAAAAAAAATGTAAAACACTTGAAAATTTATCGTAAAACCGAGTGGAATGAATGAAAATATTGTATACCTTGAGTTATCATGACTTCCTGTAATACATTTTTAATAATAATATTTGGATAATAGTAGTAATAATGTTTAATAATAGTTTAATAGTAATGTTGAGATAATAGGTTTAAATTTTTATGATATTCATAACAAATGTGGAATTGGAATATTATCACATAAGTAATTCGAAATGGAACGTTTGTGTAAATTGATCAAGATCCATATTTTTGTGTCCTGTTGGCGAATTGTTTCAGTAGGAAATCTTATGTTGCTCATTTGGTGCAATCTGATGCAGGGGATAGTGATGACGACTCGCGCTCTTGCGGAGGAGGCGATGGCAAGATACTCCTCCTGATCAACGAAAGATGTCGGCTGACCAGGAACTGCTTTCCAGTTCACTTCATTATCCCATCTTGATCCACCATATAAAGTTGTGAAATTCCCGAGGATGGTGGTCAAACCAGGATTTGAAAGCTATTAGATTGAGCAGAGCAAGTAAACCGTTCACCTTAGACCGTGAAGTGGAATGTGAGAGTTCACTAAGAGGCGATATCCTGATTCCCAATTTAATTTCTTCTCTAAAGGGAGTTTTCACTCTCACTTAAAAAAACGGAGGTGCCTAAGAAGAATATAATTTCCATTTGTTTATTAATTTTGACTGTAAGAAATACGAGAACATCGTTCATTTTTCACCCAATGTTCCTTGTCTGTATGAACATCGTCTTTCACAGCAAAAAACGTTCGTATTCCCTATTTCTCTGCCAAATTTAGGGAACTGAAGTTACAAGATCAATCCACGAAAAGAAGAAAAGATTAAGTAAAAAATAAATCATATTTTTTTTGTTCTTAATAAAATTTCTATAAATGAGTTTAACCCAGCACAACAAATCTCAACGCTTTTATTAGGCAGCCCGCTTGATGGTTTGTGCTACCCTTTCGATTTACATTGACAACCTGCAGTTGTCAAGCAGCAATAATATTAGCTGGGTCACTGAGGAGGAAGAGAAGCAGAAAAAGAATGATAGAAGAAGAAAAAGAAGATAGAGGTTTCGAAGAAAATAAAAGAGAAGTAGAAGATGGAAAAGGAAAAAGGAAGGAGAGGAAGAAGAAAAAAGAGAAGGAGAGCACGAAGGAGGAAGAAACGAACTTGGAAAGAAGAATGAATAAAGGGCTCAGAATGAGAAAAGGAGATAGGGGAGAAAAAGAAGAAATATTTGATGGAGCGAGGAGCGTGAACAGAAAAAAACAAGAAATATTTGATTCAGTGGTTGATCATTTTGTGTTACCAACTGATATATTCATTAGGCCCGTAAGTATAGTGCATATTACATACCGGTAGGTGGTAGTGTTACTCCCTCCGCGGAACATGATATCAGCGCCGACCTCTGCGTCGGTTGGTAGGGATTCTCCTTCCTTGGGTCCCCAATACTAGTGCGCCAGAGCAGTCTTTCCGTAGTGACACCTTGCTGCTTGCAACAAAAATTATTTTGGTAGCAGTGTGTAACAAAAGTAAACGAAATTATTGCAACCGCAAACATAACAAATGCTGCACGTGTTGTCCCCTTCATTTGTTTCCCAGCTATCTGTTTGCTAACTACATCATTGCCATTTTGAATAGGAGGCCCCGACTCGCCCCTGTGCGGAGAGACTTTTCTGGCGCATTATATACATTTCATTGTAATTGAGGCGTTGTTGGCAAGTCCGAGCACTCTGTACAAACTTAGATTGAAACTGAAAGCAGTGATGAACACTTAGTTATAAATCATGCCAATCGTGAAACGGGAATTGTAGGGAAGAACACCGCAACATCATCCATCCATTTCTGCAGCCCCGTTCTCATGCAGTGGGTTCATCAGAAATATCTGTGGTAGAAAGATATTACATAAATGAAGAGCTTACCTTACAAAAAAGGTGAAGCGCCATTTTTCTCAAAACTGATATTATACTATCTTGGTTCTGGACGACATTGTTCCAAAGCGCTGTGTGTAATTGCTATTGGCTTACCCTACAGAGGTCTAAGCAGGTTGTGGCTCATCCATCGAGTAGCGGTTCTGGTAGGTTTCTGTAACACCTGTTCAGGAATATTGGAGGGAGTAGTTACAATCATAGAGTATAATTAGAGTTGCAATTATATAAATACTTTACCCATGGATTCAGTTTTGTAAGAAAAGAAGGGCAAAATGCCATGAAAGTGAACAGAACGAAAGGAAGAAGTTGAAAACAGTAAGAAAAAATACGTGACCAGGAAAAATGTTCATGTGCCAGCAAACAAATGTTTTTTAGTAAAGGTAACTCCGATAAATAATTCGATAAAACATGAACTCTTTAAGACGGGATAACGTAAAAATTTACAGCTCTTCCTTGCAAAGTGTAGGTATCTGATTTCATTGATCGAATATCTCTGGAGAAGTGCACCGAAACTTTTATAGAACTTATGTTATATTTTGTAAAATTTCTAACATTCACGGGGAGCACCAGCTAAATCGGCTCGGAGCAACAGCTGTTGTCATTGCAGTATCTCTGCCTGGGAGGTCCTAGAGTTTGAGCCCAGACAGGGGAGGATTTTCGTCTCTAGCTAGGTCGAATTCCCTACAGCAAATATATTGCGTGGAGGGCATCATTTGTATTTCAGCTTGTGGATCAACGACCCCATTTCGATCAAGATTCCCTTGCTCCATAGAGCAAATTCTGAGATGGCCACTTGTTTTGCTTCAGCTTCACTCTGAGCATTATGTTCAGCTTCACTGTACGCACGTTTTGTTGATCTCTTTCCGGTAGTTACGGGAGCAGTGGTTATTATTTTCTCATCTGTTCTAAAAAAGATCTGTAAGTCGTTTGCCGATGGAAATACGTTTTATGTTGTTTGGGAGCTAAACTGACTAATTTTCAAATGTTGCGTACCAGGTTTGTGTGTGCCTTTATTCACAATTCAATTATACGTAATAAAAGGATGTGGTAAGAATTCTAGAGCTCAAAAAACTCTGCGTAGATTGCATTTCTCCTCAGGTCATATACAGTTTTCATTATTTTTGAATGTAATTTAATGATAATAAATGGAAACAAGAAGCGGAGAGCCTCTTCTCCGGGGCGGATTCTGCGGAGCGGTGGGGGCGGGGCCTGGCCGCTGCTGAAGCCGGTGCACCGGCGGGCATCCATGCTAATGAAGCGGAGGCGGAGGCGGCGACGGGCAGCGCGGCTGAGCTCGGCGCTCGCAGCGCAGGAAGAAAGCAGAGCGTGGGAGGAAGGAACTTGCGTAAGGCAATTTCAGCGTCTGCCGTCTGCGCCGCTCCCGTCGCTCCCGCTGCCGCACGCGAAACAACTGCTTTAAACGACTCCCTCGCAACTTTCTCCTCTTTATTTGTCGGATCCCTTGTCATCTACCTTGAGAACAAACTGCCCATTACCATAGTCTCGAGTCGACTGTGGAGCAAGCGGCGTTATCATATGTGCGGATGCACGCGCGCCTTCGCACAAGAGAAGAGGAGCATCCTTTCTGCACTTCTTGCCGCGTCCAACTGATGAAGTTTATTAGTCTTTTTTTTTTTTTGGTTGAACAAGCTAGTGGGAGAATTGGAATCGGACGTAGGATGAGTATGATTTTCAAATGCAACAATTTAAATTTGGAATTGTGTAAAGAACACTTCAAATAATATCAGTAGTGGCAGAAATTGCGCAGTAGTTATAAGAATATAAACATACTTGTATTCATTTACATAGTCATATCTTTCTTCAATATTATAATGCAAATACAATAATAACCATCATTACTAATTTGAAATAAATTATTTATGACATTTTATATTTTCAAGTGTTTGTAAAAATGTCTCATCAATTGAATTTTACGTTTGTATTTATAAGGCGGTTATTATGCCCCAAAGTTTACCTTAAACTGCTGCGGGTGAAAAAAAATCACATCGCGAGACATATATGGTGCGAGGATCGCCCCAAGTTGACATCCCTGTATTATGATATTCTTGATCACAGTGATTGACAAGAGAATTTATCATAGGTAATAGTACACGTGCTTTGGAAATTGTCGATAAATCTCTGACTAACGAAGGGAGGAGGGTATTTATCTGAGTTCAAAAGCACGAGTGGTATTTAATAGGACTATTCCACGAATGAAATTATGACCAACAGAATTCCAAAATGCGCCAAATATTGAAAATAACTGAAAGCTTTGTTAAATTCGAAAAAGTTATGTCATCATACATACGGGATTTATAGGATATCCACATAGCGATCGATGTGTACCGCATCCTAAGATTGATGAGTCACAGTTTATGATTGACCAGTAGGAAAAAGCAGTGAGAAAAATCGTATAGAAAAAGCGATAAACTTTTTGAGCTACACCACCCTGATTAAGGAATTTTGTATGTGTAGTTAAACACTGTTGGTTTTAATTTCACCAGTGGAATAGTCATGGAAAAGGAAGGTCACCAGGAAGAGGTTTGCCGGAAGCGTAGGCATGAGTAATGTTACCTTTCAGATGAATCTTCCGTTTTTCTCAACAAATTTTAATCTTAAATTTGAAAACATGAACAACAAGTCGAATGAATATAATAGACTCAAAACATTCATTTGGTCTGGTCTGAAAATAAAGAAAACTACATAGGATGAAATTTCTGGTTTAGCGAGCCTTTCTCTAGTCGTTTTCTTCAATCAGAATTGATTATGGTACACTTTTACAACCACAAAAATCTTCTGAGTTTCTGAGCAATTTAACATCTTATGGAGTGAATCAACTACTGCACGATTGTAGAAGGTAAAAAATTGTTAAGCCTTTAAGCGCATTAGTCATTCATTATCTATAAGTTCGAGCAATGAAATAAACACAACCGTCTCATAAAAACAAGGGGGAGAAAGGAAAAGAGTGGTCTTTACTCCAAGTATTCAATTTAAGATTATATTTTGACTGTCGGTAGCAGTGTTTTGGAATCCTTTAAAGGGAGAATTACCAGAAAACGGCAATAATAAAAATAATAATAATAATAATAATAATAATAATAATATATTTAACACGACAATGTTTGTAATTGCTCATTTGTAAGGATGCTTCAAGAAGATTTTGATTCCGATTTGTATTTATGAAGTATTTTCGGAAAGATATTTACAAATAATTTCTGACATGTGTGCATACGTGGGATGGCTTTCTAAATCCAGTTTTCCCGAGTTAACACAAGCCAGTTGAAACTGTAGCTAAATGACCGAGAAAATTAAATTCTCTGGCAATTCCACTCCTAATTAGATTCCGTATTCGTTCAGCGAGGAAATGACCCGAGAAATAGAAAATGTGACTGTCAGTTACACCGTAGTTGGACGAGAATAAGAGTACAAAAAAGGTAACAGAATTTTTGTAGAAACCAGAACTTTTTCTTTATATTAACCACTAGTTTACCATTAGAGATTAGTAGCTTTTCGAAAACGTCCTTATTGTCACCAACCCAAGCCATTATTTTTTGCATTTCAAATTCCTGGAGACGAGTGACTCAAGGTGTACTAAGCAACAAAAAATACTCGACCATATACTGTTTCTAAACCGTTCAGTGTTCTCATATTCTGCAAAGAAGCTCGAAGATACTAATACTAATATAAAACATGTTTCTTTCACTCTCCATTTAGAAATAAAGTTGTTGGAAAGAACTTACAGGTTAAACTTTCTCAGAATTTTAGAATGCTATTACGTTCACGCACTGCATAAACATTAAAAAAAAATTTCAGAGACATTCTTCAAGTTTATGAGATGCTTTCAGACACCTTCGCTTTCATAAAATGTTCCTTTCAGCATGATAGTTTTAATACAAAGAATTTCTCAATTGTAAGCGTGCCAGATGTGACATTATTTCAGACTCCGCAGCTTTACTTTCTCTTAGTCCAGCGTGTGTTGAGGAAAGTACAACTGTCATGCCAATGTAATTTGTCGAAATTCTGGCGCGTTAACGTTTCCTGTTTTCATTCTTTTCGTTTGACAGTTTCCTACTTTTACTTCACAGTTTGTATTTCCTATGCCCAATAGCAGTTTTCTCACCGCTGATTGATTCTACAAAAAAAACAATTGTAATAAATGCCAAGAATGGTTAGAGAATTGTTGACGTTGAGAATAGTCATTCAGTATTGAAGTTTTAATATTATGTTTTTGAATTATTCTATTTTGACATGTTTTGCCATCACTGCTTGCGGCGACTTTGAATAGCGAGGCGGCGGTCGAGCGTCCGACGATGCTCGGCTATTCTGCGCATAATCCAGACGCGGAAGGCAGCCGGTCGAATTGTCAGTTCAAGAGGGATCCTTCTTCTGACAAAGGGAGGCCACGCCTTCTACCGAGCGTCTGCACGGAGCTTGGCGAGACTCGAGCAGTTGTTTTCGTCCAAAAGCAGAGAACTATTATCAAGTAGTACGGGCGATGTTCTTTTAACAAACAAGAAGCATTGTTATGTCTCTTAAACTAAACGTCTAGTAATTTAGATATTACCTAGTAAGCTACTTTCCTTGCCCCGTCCATGACATGTCTGGTCTACATAGATTACGCAGTGTGCGTTGTCTACATATTATAGTTTACACGTCTATGAAACTTTACGCTTAAACACACATCACTGATTTAAAGTCATAAATTTAGCAAGTTTAAAAAGTACGTAATTGAGTGCGCTTACTTACTTTTTATTTCTGCAGAAACACATTACCAATCTTTTAGTAAATTAACCAATAATTTATCGTTTCATTACTGCTCACTGACGTTGGCAAGTCAAACAATACCAGAGAATGAACATGTAAAGCTTGTAATGCAAGTATGAACGACAAATCCATACATTACAATTTCTTCTAGTACATTTTCTATAAACTTAAATGACATGATCTAGAGTAATTTTAAAAGGGTTTTATGACTTTTTGCAATTTTGTGGTTTGCATTAGGAATTATGTATTTTAATTTACTGCTCTTGTACACATTAACAATTTTACTGTAGTAACACCCTTGGTTCTATTAGCGTTATTCATTCACTTTGTTTTTCTAAAAATAATGTATGATCGCAGTATGATCGATTCCAAACACAAAGGTTTACCAGATAAGAGTGAACAACGAAATCAAACATTGCCCGACCAATAAAATTGACACGGGATTACTGAACAAATCCCATGACGTTCTCTCTCATCTTTTCCTTCTTTTTTTCTTTCTTTTTCTTCAGGCACTACAAAATTTCCAGTACTTTCTACACAACTGTGACTGTTGACTAACCCGACCGTGGTTCAGAAGAATTTTGGAACGTCTGATCTTCATTTGTGTCCATGATCGGTTCGCTCCCGCGACCTTGAGTCGCGTGAGGCGCTCGGAGGAGACACCTCGCGGCGCATCATCGGCGGCGGCTGTCTCCCCCCTCCCGTGCTGGCTCCTCGCACCTGCGCTGCCATGGCCTGCCTTTCGCTGCAACGCAAGGCCCGGCGCGCCGCGCCCGCCGCTGTGCTGGCGCGCCACTGCTCCACTTGGGCCCGCACGCGCCCGGTGCATTCCGTAGTCGTGGCCCCTTGGCAGCACCGCCGATTCTGCCCGGGCACGCCGCACAGTGCTTCGAAATGCTGTCGAAGGCGAAGGGTAAAGAATATTTGAGGAGCGACTAATCAAAACACATACTGCCCACCGGTGGAAAAAATTGAGTTTAATACGAAATCATGTAATTTTTAATACGCTCTACACGCTCCTGCTTTCAGATTTCTTCAAAACGCTTTTAATTTAATGTGTTAAAATGCGCTCTAATATGTTAAACTACTCTCTTTTTCAAAAACAACACACATGACCTTACGTAAAGATCTAATTTTGATGAACATATTTCATTAATTAAAAATATCAAGCATCAAAGTTGTAATTTTGCGATGTTATTTTTTAATAATTACAGAAAAAATTGACCTTTTTTAAAATAAAAATTTCAAAAACTGTCTGCATTTCAAATTACGCCAAAACTACATTGTAGATGACCTTATTGAAAGATCTGATTTTGTAGAACATATTTCATTAAGAAAAAACTATCTTTCATATTGCAGTTAAAAAAAGACGCCGAAAAACTGAACTTTTGCAATTTTCCGAAAAATTAGAAAAATCAACGAAAATGAGACATTCGCCATTCTTACAAGTGTTTTCAGAGAAAATTTTAAACAAAAAACTTTAGTCATTTTTGAGAAAATTAGCTTTATTTAAAGTACACTCAACAATCAAAATGTCTGTTTGAAATTGGGACATTGCGGCCGGGACATCAACGAGATTGATTGGAGAATATCAATAAGTGATACTGATTTTACAAAAATTATTTTGGTGAAAATGCTGCTTGAGATTTGCACGATTTGTTATTCACAGATAGGACGGGCAAATGGACGGTCGGGCGGGGGCAGACCTACGAACACACGTTTTGCCCTAAACCAATTTTTCAGTATCAAAGGCCCTCAAAACGTTGATTCTGAAAACACGTGAGAAGAAGTAATTTACTAAATATTGGAAAAAAAACCTGGCAAAATACGGCGATTTTTCGACAGCAAAATTCGTCTTGTGGGGCTCCGTTACAGAAAAAGTGAATAAATTAAATCTATCCACTTTTTGTGAATCACAGTCCCACAATAAGAGCTTTCCTGGTGAAAATTGCGGGCTTTTTGACGCAAATTGATTTAATACTTTCTCTATACTACGTAAGTGGTATGCGAGAAAATAAAAAGTCATAATTGGAGAAACCTTCATACACGTTACGGTAGTTTATTTTTTTCTTTTTCATGTAAATTTTACAAGTGTTTCCTGTATCTTTTGTTACATCTGTGATGGCTAAGAGCAACAACTGTCGTCTCTGCAGTTTCTTTGATCGGGAGGTCCTTAAGTTTGAGTCCCGACGACGGCGGAGATTCAACACTAGCTAGATAGGCAGAATTCAGCTGCTGTCTGAGGGAGAATACTAACGGTCGGCTGCTCTGGACGGTAGTTTTCCGTGTATACTCCCATTTATACCTGCGGATTCCTAGAGAAATACCGTGTCATCGGTGCCAAGTACCGGGCGCGATATTTTTTCTTCATCCTCGTCCCCTTCTCTCCTCTTACACGCGCACTTGCACTTACCAACATCACACTATCATGTCGGGAGATCAATACGCAGTTTATAGCTTGTTCAATTTGGGGCGTAGCCCCGCTGGCTGAGATTCCTGGGGTGGGAAACCCCCGCCAGCTGGCATGTAGGTCGTTGCCGGATCTCACTATATAGCAGGGGAGGAACACCAACTTCTCCCAAGAGTAAAGAACATGTACTACATTAACGAAACTAATGATCATAGCAGTTGACACATCCGGAGACACGAAGCGATCAATCAATGAATTATTTACATTGTTTGTTAAATTTAATTTCATGCTTTGAAGTTAAGTTTTTTTCTTAGTCTTATGTCGGTTTTAATACAATTCCTCAGCTGTCATCCGAATTTCCACGTATCTGAACCGACCTTATCCCCGTTAAAATCAGATAATTGAAGTTACACTGTATAAAAACAACAATAAATCAACGCAAACTTGAGAAACTGTGTTTTGCAATATTTTCTGGTTCTCTTTATTTTCAACATTCATTTTTAACGTGAGACAAGTCAGAATGTCACAATGAACACAATTTCATTTACACAAAGAAATCACAGAAGCTTTTTTTTTTAGCAATTTTCCATTTCAAGGAGATTCATTGCAATTTTTGCCACGTCTAGTAAGACATTCAGTCAAACGTCAACACTGTTGCACGCAGTAAAGCTTTCGTGCAGATTCTTATTAGAAATAAAATGGGAACTAGGAGAACGCTGACGTCTAGAAAATGAAAGTCATGTTTACACGTTCTATACGTTCTATAGTCCGGAAGGGGCCGGATAATCTACAAATTGCGCCGTTCATATATCATTTTTGGCCGAACCCGAAAAATTAAGTTTTGAAATGTGAAGTTTTGATTTTTACTGGAGGTTGAAATCACACCCTTAACAATTGATGGATTATACAGCAAGTATTACTAAATGCTTCACAGAAAAACTATTAATAATTATAAAATGTCCTGGGCGTCATTAGCATTAAATTATTAGGGGCGGGAGCTCAATAGATAAAGTACAGGTTACCAGCAAGTCCCCTCATAAAATGTTGAAAAAACAGGGGTATTCTAAATGCCTCCGAGGGGGTACTTTAACGTTCCACTGAACTTCTAAGATGTGCCAATTAATAAATAGTTTAATAGAAATCTATAATGAAACATTACTTACATAAATGCATGTGTAGTGACGAGTCAGATATATTCACCTCCTGCCCACGTGGTTCTTGCTTTGATTTCCAATGGGCACTCGAGTTTTTGTATTAGTTACGCATTGAGACAATTGATGGTAATATAATTCATACAAAACAAAGAAGAGTTAGGTTTTTTGGCCCGGTGGCCGAGATCGCTAAGGCAGTAGTGTCGTAGTGATCTCTGGCCGAAGGGTCGCGTGTTCGAGTCCCGCCTCGGGCATGGTTGTATTTGTGTTCGTCCTTTCATCCCTTATCATCACCATATCGTTTAATATTCCTAGTTACCATACCGTTAACACCAATAGTGGTCGCTAATGACCTAGATGTTGATGCGACCTAAAATAACCAATTAAAAAAAAGAGTTTGGTTTCGAAAATACGGTGATCACACTCCTGCACTTTGCAACTAGCACTTTAGTTTGGACACAATTTTACACAAATAAAATTATTTTATTTCGAAAGTTTCACAACCCTGGCATATACTGCAGTAATGAAAATAATCTTCCATACACACTCGTATTCACAACAGGCTGTCATTGCTGCAGGAAAGATGAATACACCAGAAGAGACAGAAAGGCACTTCTTCCAGAACGACCAACATTACACAAAGGGCTCAACAAATGTAAATTTTGAATCAACAATCCTAGCAACTATATACTTATAGCGTTACATTATTCACATATTTTTCTTGCTTATTACTAACTTACAAACTAAGCTGAATTTATTACATGGACGAGGAAGCCAAATTAGGCATTTCTGTTAATGCAAAGTGTTTCAGGAATACACGAAAAAGAAATTTCTTTTGAATTCGGGTTGGTTGTGTACGATTTTAGCCGGGATTGAGTGCATTTAATGTGGGAATTTGTGGTATGGAGAAATAGAAGTTGGAGGCAAGGTAATTGATATGATTGGCTATGGGTTTGATGGATAGTGTTTTTGTGGAGTTGGTCGTTGGTAACAAACCAAGGGGCGTTGGTAATTATCCTTAGGAACTGGTTTTGGAAGATTTGAATTTCCTTAATGGTAATTTTTTGCGACATCAATCTCGATGGAGAAAGGAAGAGTCTTAAGATGGTGTTGTATATTATTATGACTACCAATACGGTAGCGAGGAATTTCTATTGATAAACAGCACATACAGAATCTTGTGGCCAAATTCATAGAATTATACTGAATTTATATTGATAATAGGTTTTAGTTGTAGTAATTTTATTTTTGCTTGATTGACTTCGGTTTATATATGTTTTTTCCAGTTATGTTTTGTGTCTATGTTAAGTTCAAGGTATTTAATTGTCTGTGGATGCCAAATTATTGGTTCGTTGTTTAGTGTCAAGGGAGTGGAAGGAATGAAAGTTCTGAGGAAACTTATTTTGGCAGCGGTTTTTGTTGGATTAAGTTGAATTTTTAGTTTAGCGCCCAGCTATCAATTGGATGAAGATATAGTTGCATTATATTACGTATTTTGTGTAGATTTTCCGCTTACTAACGGTACCGAACCCGTGGCCGAAGGGATAAAAGGCATTGACTGGCTGCGACGTCACAAGGCTTGAAAAACGGAGGATATCTCTATGCCAGGCACTCAATGCCTTAGAAGGGTTCAGAGACGCGTTGCGACGAAGAAGACGCAACAAATTTTTTAAAAAAAATAACCAAACATAAATAATGCATTCAAAACCGTCAATAATTAACTAAACTTGTGCACTTTCAATAACTTCCGAAATTCATAAAATTAAGTTGCAGCTAGTGTCAGACGAAGGCAGAAAATTGAATTTCCCTTCGGACGCCACGCTGCGCACGGCGAGACCACCCACCCATGGAAGACGACCTTCCTCTCCTACCGTTCTATATTGTAAGCTGATGACCGGTTGCCGTGCGAAAACAAGGAAGGCCCTATGTTGAAACACAGGGCCAAAGAGTAAATCAAAATATGTAGTAATAGTGCCAAGAGCGTGAAATGGTGCACGGTCTGGGAGAGCACCAAAGAGAGCGTTGGCGATCGTTGGGCGATCATTGATTTCAAAATGACTTCATAAACATCGATATTGCTGCATATCCTACAATATTGAATGTCAATAAAAAGGAAAATGTATATTCGTAACATATTAGGCGATCTTTTTCGATTATTTGGGGTTGTGCAACCGTGCAACCTAAGCACTGATTCTGTAAACTGGTATCAAGATTTATCAACCCTTTTGAATAAATATTTGTTGCCATTTTCAACTTAAAACTGGTTACCATGTGGATGCAGTTAACCAGAATGGATGAACTCAGAAGCTTTGCGCTAGTGTAAACAGATACGTCAGTGAACGATGCATCCGCGAGAGTCGCTTGAGTCAATTGGGCGCATTTTATATTATCCGCGCCCCTTGTTTTGCTTCTGGACAGAAACTACATCACACAATGTAGCTTCACTTTCTGTACACGTTTTCTTGAGCTCTGTAGGGAATGTAGATATTCACATAATCGTTCTTCATTTTGTCGCTGCATTATGTCGATTCCCTCACGTAGAACAGTAGGAATTATAGTTAAAATCCGTAGCTAATTTGCCTTTATAAGTATTTTTTATTACACCAGAACGAATATTTTCTACACAAAACCTTTTGTTGCTATCGGTATTCGTAACTCACCTTAATGTGAATGAAATATATTTTTAATGTATTTGGCCACATGGTTACATGGACAGCCATTTTATAAAAAAACATTTTCTATTTAAAATATCTTTTCGATAAGTTTATTAATCATCATTTGCTTAGCTACATTTTTGAGGATTAAGTTTTGTACATATTTGCATATATTTTACCTTAATTTTGTATGTTCTATTGTTGCATTTAATGGTAAGTCTTTATGTTAGTTTATATCGAGTGCTGTTTCGTTTTAATACTGTTTTCATTAATATTGATTCATTTATCTCTGTAACTTATTTTATGTTCTTTTTAAAATTTGTAATAGTTTTTTCTTTGTATTGTAATCTGAATATGGGGTAAAACTTGCAGACGATGATTAATAAACTTTTTGAAAGATATTTTAAATAGAATATTTGTTATCTTTTTGTAAAATGTCTGTCTGTGTCAACCAAGTGGCTAAATACATTTAAAATAATTTATCGCACGCGTGTACAGCGAAGTAAACCAATAAAATAAGTAGGGAACATTCTACAAATACTTAAAGAAAATTCGTCCTTTTTTGATTTCCCACTTGAAGAATATCAGAAGAAAAATAGTTATCCCTTCAATTATATGTACACATCATGAACCCATTTACCTTCTTACAGTTTTCAAAATTACATAAAATTTAAAGCAAATTTAAATAACTTTTTCTCAGGGTAAATCGCGATTGGGAGCATTATTCGAGTATATTCTACCAAAAAGTCTCGGTAGATATTTGTTTACATAGTATACAAACATTTTTCAATATTTCTCTTCGCCAACGTACAATTTCGTAACAAAGTTGCCAACTCCTTCTCTCCACATAGGGTGTAAGTATTTCTTTGACGATCCCTCGCTTGTCTAATTGATTGATTTTGCTATGCGCGCTGTTCGTCTCGTTTGGGCTCACTGTGCCGCCCCCGGCGAGAGCGCAGTCCCATCACGGCCAGCATCGTATTCCTTTTTCCCCAGCGCCCGCGCCGCGCCAAAG
This sequence comes from Teleogryllus occipitalis, assembly GCA_011170035.1. Taxonomy (NCBI): domain Eukaryota; kingdom Metazoa; phylum Arthropoda; class Insecta; order Orthoptera; family Gryllidae; genus Teleogryllus; species Teleogryllus occipitalis. Next base: position 9,909 of record BLKR01003011.1, on the reverse strand, counting down.
AAATTTCGTCTCACTTTTTAGAGATCGCTCGATACCATTGAAGTTCATGTGAACACTTCGCACGAGCAAGTTCATGTGAGCAACGTACAGCGATTCCTCTTCGTGTATTTGGGGACTATGACCTGTTTTCATTTAATATTGTCCGAAACATGTTTTAAAAAGGATCGAATTTGAATCCTTAAAGTTAAGGAATTTGAATCTTCATGTTTTCATAAATGATTACAAAACTTAAAAAAATTAAAATGTGACATCCAAATAGAGAAAAAGAGCACTTTTATCAGCACGAAATGCTTTCACCGGCTTCCGTGTGAAGTGAAATCAAAGGTCTAGGAAGGACAACGACAAACTTGTATATGTAATCCTTAGACTGTAAAATCCAGGCCATAATTTCACTTGTTAGAATAGTAAAATAAAAAACCTAATTAAATGTAAATGTGTCGGAAGGCGAGTGTTACTCAAATAACTTATAATTGTAAATGAAAATGTAAATATGCCTTCCGGCGAGTATGTTTAGCCCTATTATATTACCCTACTCGTAAGTATTTGGTTAGTTATTTTATTTTCATGTAAATTCCAGTTGCCATCCTATGTAGACTTCTGTTCGAATCGCAGTCATACCGTAACACCACGCGAAGGGAATCCTAACGCGTTCCCGTCGTCCAGCAAAGAGGCTCACCACTAAACTCTAATTAGATCTGAATAGAAGTAAGAAAACAGAAATGCGATGTCAAGGTGGGAGGAGGAGGATAGCGGCGACGCCCACCCGGGTGTGTGACTCTCACCCAGTTCGGCAGATGCTTGCATGCATAATGTATCTGAGATTAATAAATAAACAATAGCTATTATTAATAAATAAACAATGCAGTCTTTTGAGAATTATAGACTATAGAACAAAATGGAACTAATTTATTGACATTAATATAAAATATATATAATTGTAATAAGTATAATCTCTATTTGTAATTAATAAGCTGGTAAACTTGGTTTGAAAGCTGGTACAATTTCTTCTCAATTTAACTTGTGACTCGGTTTTAATAGTTTAATATTATGTGGCAATGTGTTATAAAATATCAGACAAGTGTTATGTCCACATTTTGTAGTGAGCGAATATGATTCCTAAGTTTTCTTCGTTCGATTCTCTTCGTTATAATCATAGATATCTATATTGCATGAGTAAATATGCATATGCTGCGGTATAATTATGTTCTGAAACAAGGATGTTTCGTTGTCGCATTCCTACCAGCAGCATCGCTTCATCCCCTCCCAGCTAGAAGGGAGGAGCCCGGCGTCCCCTCGCAGGGGAAAATTAATAAGTGGCTGGCACGACCTCATCGACAGCATCGAGTGGTAGTTCATTTCACTGCACCTACTTGGAAGGTAAGGCTATTGGCAAAGACATATGGAGCGAAAGCTGGGGATTATGGACATTGTTGTTTAAGACGAAGGTAGCTTTTTGCACACTTCCTGTATAAACTGACCTTTGCTCATTCACGCGGAGTATTCTTTTTGTGATGTGCAATAGAAAATTGTTGTTTTTAAAACTGAGGTTATGGCTACTCCTTTAACACACAACAACTTGTGTTGGCGACGAGGAAAATTGTCGGCGAGAAGATGACTACGCAGTCGGTTTTAAACGTAATAGTGCGTGTGTTACAGCAGCAACAGGAACAACATCACGACAGCCGGAACCATAGCAGCGACAGCAGGAACCACAACCACAACAGCAACAGCACACCTGGTCTCGCCAAAGGCACAGCGACTGTCAGTGCCGTTCTGTCCAAGTTTTAACGAGCGCAAGAAGTGCTCTTACGCAACGAGGTTACAGCTTGTCAGAAGGTAACAGATGACGCCAGAAGGCGGGCATTTTTTTAGTATTTCGAGAGCGAGTTGTACGAGTTGTCGCAGAAGATGAACCCGCATGAAGCACCGGAGAATTTAACACTCAACAATATTATTAATAAACAAAATAGTTATTACAGTATAGCATTGAAGGCTTTCACGGCTTCAATATTAATATAATAAATAATTATTATAATACAATACAACTAATTAATATAATAATTAATTAATACAATAATTAATTAATACAATATAATCATTAGATATTACATCAAAGAGCCTCACGTCTCAGCAATGCGATTCAATTTTTACTTTGTCGCCCTACTTCGTAAGAAGAGAAAGTATTGTAATTGTGCGCTAGAAAACGGTTAAATTACGACAGAAAAACGGGTATTGCCGAATCCTGGGGACGAAAAAGTGGCTACATCATGGTTCTGTACATGTAGTAACTTATTTCCTTTAACACATTGTGTAGTCTGAATCCATGTTTTATGCGTCCTTGATACCGAAAAATACTGTAGATTGTCGGCAAAACATATGTCTGTCCGCCTGTTTTTGGTCAACGCTAGCTCCAAAACCATTTAGCCGATTTTCTCCAAAACTGATATCCATCAATCGATTTAACGGAACTTGAGGCCCTCTGAGTTTGAAAGGAATTTTTTGATTCTGAGGTATACTTTACATGAAGACTAAAATACATATAAAAGCATTTTTGCCTAAATTACAAGTTCTTAAAGTATAGTTGTTTAAGTGTCAATTTTTCAAGAACCAAATAAATTGAGTGACGACATTGGCAGTGAAGAGGTTATACATATCCTAGAGAATGTGCGAGCAATTATAAAATTACCTGCACCAGTTAACAATAAGCAGCTGCAATCTTTTCTGGATAAGGGCAACTATTATACTAAATTTATAAAATATTTGCAACGGTAGCTGCGCAGCTCAAAACACCGAGGAAGTAAGGAATGCATTTCGTTTGGTCAGAAGTTTACCAGTGAGGATTCTTGGCAATTATGCAGCAACTTACGGCAGTTACTAAACTAACGCATTTTGATCCCACTAAAATTGTACGTAACCGTAGAAACGGAAACATCAGTATATGGAGTAGACGTAGTGTTATCGCAGAAAACTGAGTAAGGAGTATAGATGCCGGTAGTATTTGCGTCAATAATTGATTGATTAATAACTGATGCAGTGCGCTTCAACTGTTAAGGTCATTAGATGGATTCGTAGCCTTCCACGGTCGGAGTCATTCAGCAGAATAGCTCCGAAGAAGGCCACAAGAAGATGGTCGAAACGTCAGCTCCATCGACTGAGACGTGGCTCATTCCGGAGAGCCAAAAGTACAATGCTTAGGTCATTAGTCACTTAAGTGTAGATTATGTTTTCTTATCGCTGGAGGTGGCGGTGATCTTCCTCTGCTTAATCACGAGATCCGGCGCCGAACGGCGATTCGGCAGGCGGGGTTCTTTCCCAATGAGGTATCTCCCGCCAGCGAAGCGTGGTCCCAACCGGGACATGCTCTAAGCTTCAGACTGGTCTCCCGGTATGCGTGGTAGTGTAATGCATGTAAGTGTAAGAGTGTATAAGTAATGGGTGAGGGTAGGGCAAGGAAGAGGAAGAAAAGATCGCGCGCGGTCCGTGGCCCGTTTGTTAGGGTACTCCTCCGGTATTCGCCTGGAATTCATAGGAGAACTTACGGAAAACAGCAGCCGACCGCCAGAATTACACTGCAGACAGCGACTGAATTAGACCTAATGTAACCAGTGAAAATTGATGCCGTGAGCCATGTAAACGGTGTTTTTGAGAGTCAGAAATGTGGAAGGATTGCGCCAGAAATTGTGCAATTTGGTCAACGAGAAAGCGCTTTATGACACATCGAAATGCTGGGAGGGGGTGCCGACAGCATCTCGGACAAAGGAGTTCACCGCATCGCCAGCCCCTCGTGAGCTTTTCCTCGAACAAATGCGTGTACTACACTACGATTCTGATGAACTCGCGCGATCGCGCCCGCTTCGCCGCGGACCCGTTCAGACACGGAAGAACTTACGGGAGCGTACGGTCACCACCCATTACACCCGCTCCACGAGTTGCGACCGCTGCCAAGTCCGTGGGACTTGGGCCCTGCCATTCTCGGGCTTTCGCTGTCACTGCGAGGTTTGTAATATGCCGGCGGTGAGTGGGCCGCTTCACCGCATGCTAGATGTAAATTAATTAGAAGGAAAAAAGAGCACCACAAGTGTGTGCACATAGACGTCCGCCCTGATTTAAAAGAATGAAAAAATATTCACGAGCATATGTGTGCGTCTTAATTACGCATTGACCGCGTTTCGTTGTTATCTCTGCCTGCTCTTACGCTACCTGCGGTGACCAGGCGAGACAATGGGACGCTGCCGCTCCGCCGACCGGCCGTTGTCTCCGATGCCTAGTTTCGCGGCCTACCTGCCGCATTCTTCAAGCGGACAGCGACTGGAAATGGAGCAACCGCCTCTGGGGACGTAGACACAACTCCAGCGACAATCTCAACAGCAGCAGCTTCAGCAGCAGAATCATCAGTAGCAGTGGCGTCAGCAACAGCAGCTTCAGCATCCGCGGCAGCAGCGGAATCAACAACAGCAATAGCATTAGCAGCAGTACGCAGCGAACCCAGGCGCCGTAGCAAGCGCCTATAGAAACGCCACGCGCCATGTGCTCGCAATTAGAGAAGTATTTGGAGTGCCCATCCGAATACTACAGAGCGCCTCCGCTGGTGCTACCAACGAACGAGCCCCGGAGGTAGCCGTTGGGAACACCACAGGAGCTTCCGATTCCAACCTCCCGTTTCAACCGAGCAGGCTCGACCAGCAACGTCGCATCACTTCCTCTCCGCTGGAGGTTCAACCCAGCCTCCCATTGTTGGGGACCATTGATAAGCCATCGTCCCCATCCAGTGTTAAGTTCATTTTGCTATGCCTATTTGATAAATTATTGTGTGATCCAATTGCGTTGCCGCGGAAAATGGACATATAACAAGGGTAGAAAAACAGCTAAGATTCCGTTGAAGAAAATAGCTACAGAGACAATGATAATGTTGACTCTGAGCTACCTCAGCCGAAATTAACGGGTTGATCTGGTGATCCTTCTGCTGAAGGTACACAAGTATGTTTAGGGCGCAACATCTTGAAGATAGAAGAAAGTCTATGAAAGAAAAAAGTATAAAACGAAATTCTGGGAATTCTCATTAGTTGCCGGTCGTTAATGAGAATCCTGGGTAGCACGAAAAGGCTTGATTGTAAACAGGTGTAGTGCACACCGTAGATGAGTAGGTAAATCATAATCTTGAACAATCCTCTTTTCTTTTAATTAATGAGTTTTGTGCTTTCCGAGCTGTATTCTTTGTAACAAATTAATCCTGATCGTTCAAGTAGTGTTCATGAATGCAATTTGTACGTATGTTCACTGTAGTGTTTTTGAGGCACATCTCGTTCATCGATTCGATAAAAAATAATTGTTGTTTTCTTAGTGTAGTTAATTTTCCTTGACTTGCAAAACAAATTATTATAATTTCACATAATAAACAAAAGTTTTTAAATTTAAATGTATATTTCTTTCAAATTCAACGAAAATTCAAAAAAATTAAACGCATATATTACTATATATAAGTGCATATATTACCAAAAACGCATATATTACCAAAATAAACGCATGTTACCAAAATAATATAAAATGTGATAAATAATAATGTAATCAATATTTTTTTACATAGAAGATACACATTATACTTCCACTTTTCATGTCATATTTCACTTTCTCACACAATACGTACTTAGGTATTTAAAAAAAGAGAAATATTGAAATAATACAGCAAAAAGTGTAATTGATTTGCAAAGAAAATGTAGATTTTTCAAGAGAAAAATCGTATTCTGGGTCCTTGTATTGGTTTGCGGTAAAATCGCCACTTCGTCACACAAATCGTCTGTTCGCCGGTCCATATAGCCTGTGGACAGCACGAGCGTCTAAAGTTTATTAAAATCGAAAAAAATCGTCTGAATGGTTTAGAGTCTAGACCATTCAGACGATTTTTTCCAATACTTATATTCTCCTATCGATCTGGCTGAACTCGAGACCCAACGAATTTCAAACTGATATTCTGATTTTTGTGTATACTCTACATGAGTAACTTGTGGGTGCTTAACATTTTCAATATTTTGTCAAAAAATTGCTCTACATTTTTAACTTTTTTCGGATAGAGCGCTTAAAAATGGCGTATTCACAGTTTCGTTGAATTCTCCAAATTTTCAAAAATTGCAAAAGTTGAAATTCTGGCGTCTTCCTACAACAATATGTATATTCATCTTCCTAAACAAGTTTTCGCGTAATATTATGAGAAATATTGTCAAATTAAAAACTAAGTACACTAAGTAAAAACTATATTTTCAAAAATTGCGAAAGTTTTAAATTCCAGAACTACAAAATTAATTCTCTGGACATGGGGTAGCTAAATGGGTGCTAACCATCCTGAGGGAAAACGACATCCTAGATTTTTCTTCGCGTATGTTATCTTCTCTGTAGCACGTAATCAAGATCTTATTTTGAATATCATTACATTCTGATGTGAATGCAATCGATAGAAGGATCAATAGGAAAATCAATAGGAAGTAGTGTGTACAGAGGTGCGTTTGCTGCGTCAACCACGACTTTCTGTTGTTTTTCAGTAGCTATTGCGCCGGATTTCTCTCGGAGGCGGCGCAGCCGGCGAAAGTCGTGGCTTGAGGCACCCACGAGCGGAGTGAATCGAAGGCAGCGTCTAGTAACCCAAGGTTCAACGGAGTCTCTTAGTCCCTGCGTACCTTACTCCGAGACCTGTGAAGACTTTCACTGTACTCTCTTCTCTGACCGCTCTATAAATATTTAGTCGACGTGGGATCTTGGTCGACAGTGACCGTGTGTTCTCATCGGAATGTGCGTACTAAAAAGTATGTGTCAGTGGAATGAGCTGCGTATACTATGCAAATCATTCACGAAAGACGTGAATACGACATATGCATTTTGCATGAGTTCTCACGGCCAATGAAATACAAAGAATGTCAGAGTATGAGGCATTCTGCTGATGGGCAAGTAGCTTTATGGGGATGTTCTATGTGAAAAGGAGTGTATATAAATGGAAATGAAATTAGACACCAAAAATCATTTATAAAAATATATTTTTATTGAATAGTTTAAAAAATTGTTTAGATTTTTCATAGACATGATTATAACATTAAAATGACAAAATATTATTTTATCTGCTCAATACCGTAGTTATTGAAGTAATAAGGGATTTATGTAGATTTTCATTAATAGGGAATAAATTTTATATCTCTATTGCGATAGCGCAAGAGAATGTGGGTTTCTATTAATTGTCTCAGGGAAATATAATTAAATATTATCACAGGATCTGTACTTGCTCCCATTCTTTTCAATATCAATACTGCAGATCATACCACAGTACCAGATTCTAACATAACCTTATATGCAGATGATACAGCATTATTTTCATCTCATCAAAACATTCTATTAGCATATGATCATATTCTATCTCACCTTCACACTCTCACCACCTGGTTCGACAAATGACGCCTAAGATAAATCCCACAAAAACACAAAGATTTTTACCCTCAGAAAACCAAAAACCCGTCCACCTTTAAAAATAAATAACTTCCAACTCTCCTGGTTAAACAAACACACCCACAAAATATCTGGGAGTACTAATAGATAGACGTTTAACATGGAAGCAACACATTAAGGCAGACATACAAAAAGCAACAGCAAAAGCAGTCGAAAAATATCCACTCACTAATTTCTCATCCACTTTAAAATTTAAAACCAAATTGCTCCTCTACCAAAGTATTATCAGACCTACCTTGACATATTCAGCCTGGATAACGTTTTACAAACTTTCCAAAACAAATTTCTCAGAAGACTCATCAACGCATCATGGTTTATACCCAATAAACAAATTCATTATGAACTCCAAATACTATCAATCGCAGATAATCTGATCAACTTATCCTCCGAATTCTTCAGTCTCTTACCATCCTGCCCAAGTACAGCCCATTTTCAACTAGGACAACAAACAAACTCACCAAACAGAATCAAATCTAGATTTCCTAAAGACTTTTCAAACCGCCTTAAAATCATAACTTAACAAAAACTTCCTAACCTTTCTACCTATACTAATCCTTCCCCAAATCCACATTCAACAAAAATAAAATAAAATTACAATATTATATATATATATATATATATATATATATATATATATATATATACACACACACACTTGCGGAGTAAGAACACTCGAAAAAACGTTAGGAAGTTTCCATTATGTTAATGTATAAATAATATAATCACTTCTGTAAGGCCATTTAGTCGATCGGATGAAATAAATTTAAAAAAATCATCATAGAGTATTAATAATAATAATAATAATAATAATAATAATAATAATAATAATAATAATGTCTTTATTAATGGCGAAGCTCAGGCCATAGAGCCCCTCTTCCGCCTAACCACTGCGTCTTCATTGATGCAGGGTAGTAACATATAAGAGGGGAGGGAAATCTGTACATTTACGTCTGGGAGTGCAAAACTAAGAACCATCCTAGTTTGCCTTAAGCAATTGAGTAAACCCAAAAAACCTCAATAAGGATGGCGGCTTAGGGCCGAACATCATCAATATATAGAAATGGAAGGGAAGAGAAAAATGGGAGAAGGGTATCATATATGAAAATGAAGTAGAAAATACGAACGAGAAAGAAGAAAGGGGAGAGACGAAAGGAGAAGACGAAAGGAGAGAGACAAATCGTACATTTATGATTGGGAGTGCAAAGCAAGGGACCATCCCGGCATACGCCTTAAGCAATTGAGTAAACCCAGAAAACCTCAATCAGGATGGTGGCTTATGGCCGAACATTAATATAGAAGAATATGGTATGCATAGCAGTGAAAGTGAAGAGAAGAGGCGTTTAGGGGAAAGGGTTGTAAAGACATAGATGGGGAAGTCTTTGAAGGAAAGGGAAGGAAGGAAAAGCGAAGAAAAGGAGATAAAAGCAGGTGGAAAAGTAAAATTTTTCCAGAAGCGGTACAGAACTTCTACGTTTGGTATACATTAGCACTTTACATAAATATACAAACATTTGTAACACCAGAGAAGAACAATAGGCTCTAAGTTAATAGTACCAGTAATTTAAAATATAATATTACCATTATTAAGTAAGAATGTAAGTACAATAGGATATAAACATCAATTGTAATTATTCTTAAGGCCAATATATTGTAGTTAAGATAACAATGATTACAGTTCAGAGATAGCTATAAGTATTTTATCATTTTATTTGGAGCGTGGCTAATCACTTTTAAATATTTTATTTGAACAATTTCATTAGGATACACAGACACCTAGGTTTTTGACTTCGGAACACCAAGGTAGAACGGTGTCATTTATATAAATTTAGGCAGAGTAGAAGATGATATTTTATTCACAGTGCTTTTCGAACTGATAATCATGCACTGTGATTTATTTTGGTTTAATTGTAGGCCTAATAACGCTGCCCATTTATTTAAGGTTATCAAATCTTCGTTAATTTTATGTGGGAGAGAGAAGAGTTCGGACGGGTGGCCACTTAGGTATATCAGAAGATCATCCGCGTACATTTGATGACTGCAATATTTAAGTGCATTTCCCACATTGTTTACATAGATTAAGAAGGCTAGTAGCCCTAATAGAGTGCCTTGAGAAACTCCTCGGTTAAGTTTCAAGGCCCTTGAGCTGCGACTACCGGACACCACTCTTTGGGTTCTGGAAGTTAAATAGTTAAGAAACCATGTACGCGTGGGCTGTGCAAATCCCATAATTTTTAGTTTTGCGAGTAAGATGTCGTGATCTACGCATCTTCAATAACATTCAGTAGCGCAGTACCAGTATTCTTGCCGGAACGGAAACCTGATTGCTGATTGTTAAAAAGTGATTTTTCTTTGAGATACAGTTCAGTTTGCTTACGGACGACTTTTTCGAGTACTTCAGAAATAGTCGGGAGGATGCTAATTGGG